>JAOTOM010004211.1:0-242244 GCA_034440615.1 Ashinkailepas kermadecensis
TTAGAAAAAGGCATGAAGATTTAACAAACAAACACCAAGAAGAATGATGTCGATACTTCTTTGGGAAGGATATCAATTGAGTATCCAGTAGGTGGTATATTCCACCCTATTTTGCAAATAGTTTATCACTGCATCTACAAGACAAGTTTTACACATATTTTACCTCCATGAAGCAAACAAAGGGACTAGGTTAGGTTAGGCTTTTGTGTTAAGTTTGAAGAAAAAAATGTTAAAAAAAAATCCTTGTAAATGTGTAAAAAAATCAATTTTATTCTTCAAAAACGGGTCAGGCTAGGCTAGGTTAGGTTTTATTTTAAGATTTGGAGAAAAAAAATGTTTCAAAAAAACATTGAAGCCTTTTTTTATCGTACATAAGATTGGGTTAGGCTATGCTAGATTTTGCTAAAAGGCTATGCTTCTAATATATTGTTATCATTATGTCAGGTCTGCTTGCTCTTTCTTGTTCCTAAACTCACATGACCTGGGAGCGAAGCTCAGCTTTGCTCAGTCAGCCTGATGTTCTGCAACTCCAGGTAATATGTTCTGGGGTTTGTTGATTAATTGATTATGGTGTGTACTGACAAGAGTGGGATGTTGTTGATTGTTTATGGTGTGCACTGACAAGGGTGAAGTGGAGTGGTTGATGTTTTGGATGTTTTCAGAAACACTGCAACTATGACAGACTGGCAAATTACTAAGAAGACACTCAATGAGAGGTGCCTTTTTCTATTTGAATCAGGACAATGGCACGACTGTGAGTTCATTGTTGGAATTGAATCAAATCAGCAGGTGGGTGTGGCATCTGGTTTCTTTTTTAAATGTTATTTCTCAATGCATATCTATGGTATTGCATGTACTTTGCCCTGCAATGTGACCATGGTTGTTGACACACCGTAAAGCCCAGATAACTAGCTAACATGCACTTTGCCCTCTGATACAATTCACACGTGATCTGTTGCTGAACTGACAGCTTCTTAGACAATGTTACCAGTGATGTGTGTACCGTGATGGCTGAATGCCAGTACATATTGGCACAACTGGGCTCTGACACTGCTGATAATTGACACTACTGGTTCAGTAATTCTTAGAAACTCTGTTTTTGATATGCTATCTAGCATGCTGCTCCAAGCAATGCATAGGAAATTCCACCATGCATGTGTATTAATGGACATGTATAAGTAGACCATGAGTTTATTGTGTTGTTGTCAGTGTGCAGATGATGTGACCTAAGATATCACACTCAACCTGGATGACTGTGTAGCTATAAACATATGGCACCAGAAATGTCACTTCCATACAGGGATATACTCTCCCTTTATATATTTGTGTGGAGATGGCAATTTACAGGCACTTCGGTCGCTTTCTTCAAAATACGGTGGGAGGAAGCTTGAAAAACATGCTCATGTCTCAAAATAGAAAATGAGTGTGTTATGCATTTTGCAAGGGGCACAGCCATGCCCCACAGCCTTGCTTCTCGCCTGGCCCCTACGCTCTGACGCCGTTGCCACTCACCATGCTGCCTTGGCTGTCCAGGTGTTCCAGGCTCACCGCCTGATCCTCACCATGGCCAGCCCGGTGTTCGAGGCAATGCTGTTCGGTGGCATGGCGGAGAAGGCGCCGATCAAGGTTCTCGACGTCAGTGCCGACGCCTTCAGGAGCCTTATGCTGTATGTCAACAATGGACTGGAGTGGCAGTGGGCTGTAATGTCTGTCGGTGGCGTAGTTTGTCGTGTTTCCCATGAGGGCGTAGGGATATAGAGCAAGGCCCGTTGGCACTTTCTACTGTGTGGGCATGTCGGTGGTAATTG
This sequence comes from Ashinkailepas kermadecensis, assembly GCA_034440615.1. NCBI lineage: Eukaryota > Metazoa > Arthropoda > Thecostraca > Neolepadidae > Ashinkailepas > Ashinkailepas kermadecensis. The sequence continues at coordinate 1,809 of JAOTOM010004211.1, forward strand.
CTTTCCCTGCCCCTCCGCACGCTTCTTCGCTTCCTCCAAAGGAAATATGTAGCAGATTTGTTTTCATTAGTTTTTAGTTTCATTTAGTTGTTTTCATCATACTATTGTCCTATTTCCATGCTTGTCATGACCCTAAATGACCATACCTGGTCATGCCTACCTACCCCCCCCATGCGGTGAGGACCGAATCAGGCGCCTCAGATCTCTACAACTACTGGGTCGATTTCGTTCGGACCAAGTTTGGACGAGGATTTCATCGGTGTAGACAAATCCAACCTAAAGCACTTCCTGATAGTGCTTCAGCTACCCCAGTCGCTGATCACAAACCGCGATTTTGCTGCTTGTATTCCGTTATGGAGGGGTGGGACAGATTTTGCCCTGTGATTTTTATCCTCCCGTTTCCAACCCTTAATTATAACAGCATGAACTTCGGTGGCTTTTCCTATCTTTATTTTGTCTACTTTGTACCAAATATTTCGTAACAATGTCGGAGGTGGCTCCGGACGAAATATTGGGAATCATTTCTCACGGATTTTTGTGAAAACTTAAGAAGAGTAAAAGCATCTGAATATTTTGATTGTTTTACTGCCCAGGTGACTATCATTTCGAATTCAGCTGCTCATACTTGTTTACCCACGGAAATGCTTATTTGAGCCTAATCATGTCGGGAGCAGATCCGAAGTTGGTAAAAACTCACCAGTTTTCTCAAAGCATTATCATTCACGTTGCCAATGGGCGCTGTATAGTGATGCGCCCAAAATGCAGTTGATGCGCCCTAAACCCAAATAACTAACTAACTAACAGTGCAATGGGCGCTGTATAGCCCGTCCGCCTAAACCAAATAACTAACATTCACGTTGCCATCGGAAGTTGTGATGGTGAGGTGAAGTGTGATGGTGAGGTGAATTCAGAACAAACGATGATAATTGATCACAAGCAGTGGCGAAGCCAGAATATTTTTCCAATGGCGGATTCAGAAGGCAACGATAGATATTTAATGCATTCTGTTTTCGAACCATTACAAGTAATGGCACAGTGGGGGTGACACTGCGAGTCGCGGATCAAGGAGAGGAGGAGGGAATTCGGAACATTCGATTATAATATGTCACATGCGTTGACGGGGCCAGACACTATTCACAATGGCCAGCAATTGCAGTAACCTTCCCACACGGGCCCTTCAGGATCCTTCGTAGTATAATTCCCTGGTGGCGCCTCTGGACACAAATCTCATGGTGAATATTGGTATTATGTAAGAATGACAAAATTATATGTATTTGTGGTACAGAATCTGTGTAAATTATTCGAACCCGGTTCTTTATCTCGGACTCTCGACGCGAATTTTTTTGGGCCCGGACGCGAATTTTGAAGACCACAGTACGATGTGCCAGCCACGGTGCGAGTTTTCGGGGCCCCCGACTGGAATGTCGTGCCTCAATGCGATTTTTCGAAGCCTTGCGCAGTTTCCGCGAATACCGATGCGATTATTGCGAGTCGTCACCTCCCAGGAGTCCCGGGTTGTTACTGGTCCTCACCGGACAACGAAAATTACATTTCGGCGCGCGAAGCACGCCCATATAAGGTCTCTGGCACGACGTGGGAGGGGGAGGGCTATAGGCTGCTCAACCCCCTGGTTCCGCTACTGGCTCCTACACGCATGACCTACAATACGTGTATTTTCTATTTTCGTCTTACTAGACGATTTCCAGGCGTTTTACCCAGTTATGTATTTGATATTGCCCTTTACTGTCTTTGCCATATGACACGTTAATTGGCACACATGTTTTTTATGAATTGGGTGACCACTAGTTGATTTTGTGTTTGGCAATAATTACAGCCTCAAGTCAGATGTGCTGTAAACAGTTGCACAGCCAGGATTTTCTTAAGGGGGAAGTCCGACCCAAACAAATTTGAAGGAAAGAATGCTGTCGGAACGCGAAGCGTGTCAATTTTTTAGTTTTGCGTGGTGAAATTGTAAAATTTCTTGTTTGACCTGGCGTATTTGTGTTTGCTAAGGGGGAGCCTTGGCTGCACCTCTGGCTGTAAAGTGCATTGCTCTTGCGCTGCTTCTTGTGCTTTGGCATGGCTGATCTATAGGCTGTTTACCGGATTTACTGAAGACAGTGTTTCTTCATCAATGCTGCTGTTTCGCTCCACACTGGGTATGTACACTAGGTTTCTGCTCGCCAGGTACATTTACTCGGACCAGATCAATCTGCAATCATTTGACCAGGCCTGCGAGATATGCTATGCCGCCAAGAAGTACATGCTGCCCCATCTAGTGGAGCACTGTACCAAGTTTCTCTGGAAGGACCTGGAACCGCACAACGTATGCCGGGCGTACGAGTTCGCCAAGCTGTTTGAGGAACCTGTGCTCATGGAAAAGTGCATGAAGGTACGAACATGCTTAGCGTTTGCGTTATTCATTCTAATTTCCGAGGTTCATTGTTGTGTGTTATGGTTCTTTCCGCAATGACGCGTTGCTTGTTTGCGGGTGGTTTTTCGCACATCGTGGAGTGTCCTCGCTTCCTTCAAGAGATTGTTCGCAGTGTCGTATTTTCTTGATGGCTGTGTGTTAGCAGAATATTTCAGAAGACAATATGTGAGTGGGAATCTATCTTGGATTGTCAGATGGCAGGAGCAGAAGTAGGCCTGAGCGCCGCACTGGTACATGTTTTCTTCCGTAGATTATCACCCAACAGACAGCGAAGGTGTTCGCGACACCAGCAATCGAAGACGTCGAACACGCCACACTGATCGCAGTTCTGGGACAGGTACGTGACCTGTATGACCAACGCAGTCGCTGTATGACCAACGCAGTCGATGCGCCCCTAAGCCCAAATAACCAACCAACAGGTACGTGACTCGTCCTCGCGGTAGAATTGACACGGTACCCAGCCAGTCCCGTGACCGTGACTGCTTTAGCACATCCATGCCACCCACCCTCATGGGGTCACGTGCAGGAGGCGCTGCTGATGTTCCATATCAGGAGAAAGGAAGCGAGTCGGGAAGGAAGGGGGATGGTAAAGAGCATGGCGTGACTAGAGGGTCTGTGCGTGTGTCTGCGTGCGTGCACGTACACGCTTGGGTATGTGTGCGTTTGTCTTCACGCGTGGGCATGCGTGCATATGTGAACACGCCTGTGTCTGCGTGCGTAGGCGTACCTGTGTACTTTTGTGTACGTGTACATGCCAAATTTCCAGGGGCCAGGTGGCCATCTGGGGTTGCCCCTCCCATGAACAGTCCGTACCATTTTCCAGATGTGCCATTATGTGTTCGATATGCAACTGAAAAAACCCATGTCAGTGTTATGTCAGATCTGACGCATGACTCTCCATTATTGGTTATGGTGCTGCCAATAGCCATTTTCCGTGCAAGATGAGGCTCCCCGAGGAATGCACATGTTTAAGTTAGTCAAAAGAATGTATTTCTGTGTTTTAGTTAGCATTGCAAACTTCTAGAACATAATACAACTTAAGTTGAAGCATTTTGAAACGAATTTAGCAAGGAAGTCTTTTGTCTAGACTGCGTGTGTCCCAGTAGCTGGCGCCGCTTTGCTACTGAAGAATGGTGTTGAATGGCTCATAACCAACATCCAACATCTGCCACGGCTTCTCATGCGCGCCATGGAAACCCGTTAACTTAGCAGCCACGCAGGTCGGTGGTTGCTGTGGCAGTAACGCGCCGACTGTCGCCAGCACTACCTCAACATGGGCTCCGAGCTGGACATCTTCAACGTGCTGGTGCGCTGGTCACGCAAGGAGTGTCAACGCCGCCCACTCGAGGTCAACGCCGACAACCAGCGGATGGTGCTGGGCGACGCCCTGTACCGGGTAACTAGTGGTCAGAGCAGCGTGACGTGACCTTTAGACATCCAGCGGATGGTGCTGGGCGACGCCCTGTACCGGGTAACTAGTGGTCAGAGCAGCGTGACGTGACCTTTAGACATCCAGCGGATGGTGCTGGGCGACGCCCTGTACCGGGTAACTAGTAGTCAGAGCAGCGTGACGTGACCATTAGCTGTATTAGTTCTAGTATTAAGGTTGGAACATAATTCCATAACAACAGTGCCCGGCGTTTCGGTATTATACGTTCTTCAAGAGCAAAAAGCGAGCAAGTTATCCAGTCAGAACGGGGACAAGGTACGTCACTAAACAATGTGATACAACACATTACAGCGAGTCGCGCGCTGTTGACAAGAACACTTCCATAGAAATGGTCGGCAATTGTATAGGAGATATATGGTCGATGCGCTATAACACTCAAATAACCAACCAGGAGAGATTTGGTCGCGCGCTTTTTGCCCTTGGAGAAGGTGCAATACCGAACATCGGGTATTGTTACAAAATTATTATGTTCTAATCTTAATATGAAATATAATACGGACCAAGGTCATCGTACGCTAATTTGAGCTGTCTACCATTCAGCAGTAACTAGTAGTCAATGCGTCCAATAACCACGTCACAGATAATAAGACATTTACTGGTAAACAGAATACACAATATGTGACATTGACGATCAGATTGGGCGACAGCGGCACAGACTTGTCCGGTTACCGCTAGAACAAAGCACAGAACATGGATCGAAAAAATAACTGCGACTCTTGTGAGAACAACTGTTAACCGCATGTAAAGCAGATGAAAAAGCTGTGCGTAACATCATATTCAAAAACTGCATTCCAACTCGAACTCAAGACAATATAAGCTGTACAATCTATTACAGAAGCTCGCATATCTCTGGCCTGTTTATTCGCGACAAAAAAAAACCTGTTTCAAAACAGTAGCCCACCGAGAACGACCAATGTATACGAGTTTCGCTGCCTTGTCGGCGACTCCGCGCGCCGCCAAATCTCGCCTTACATTCACATCACTACTGCCCTCTCGAGACTCATAGCGATGCATCTGCAAGGTGGGACACCACAACATGTAGCAAACTACCACAAACCTGGAGCGACGCAAGCCATCATGGAAGGACATACTTCCATTCTAGCCAAGCACCGAACCCCGCCGAAATTAAGGGTCCTAGAAGCGGTTCTGGTCCGTCGGCTTTTCCACACAATATACGGGAACATGAGTATGAGGTGTCTTATCCATCTACGATGAGCTGCTGCTTGTGTCTCGGGCATACCTGTGAAAGCAGTTAGTGGGTATTGCATAACGTGTGGTGGAATATTGACGAGCCTGCAGTCGTATGACACACACACACACACACACATATATATATATATATATATATATATATATATATATATATATATATATATATATATATATATATATATATATATATATATATATATATAATGTACAGGGTTGGCAGTTTTTACCTCTTGCAAATGTCATGCTGAATCTTTTTCGGATATATAAGACAACCCGTTTGTATGTCCAGTAGGATGTCACACAGTGGCGCAGCCAGGATTTTCCAAAGGGGCCCGACCCCCCCCTAAAGTGATGTAATAGAGAAAGCTTCCCTTTAAGCTTTGGATATTTGCTAACATGTAAACATTTAAGGCTTTGCGTGGTCAAAATCTCGATCTCGAAAATCGAAACTTTCTCGTTTCATCAAGGGTCGGGTTGTTCCGGGACTCCTTGGCTGCGCGTGTGGTGCCTCGTGTGCAACGTGTATTATACATAGAGATAGGTGTAATTGAGGCTGAAAATGCTGCAGGGGGTGTGGTATGGTACCATTTCTTTGCCTGCTCTTTGCCAGTTTTCCTTCCATTTTTACCGTTCCTCCTTCAAAACTAAAACCCTAATATGTTCTGCTTTTTCTTTCGATAATACTAATCAGGGTTCCTGTGGAGATACCCACCTGTGGACTGTGTGAGACTGTTACGAATGCATTCTGTTTTGATATTGTGTCTATATTTCATGTCTGAAGATGTTCGGAGAACTGACGAAATGTTACATGCCTATGAAAAGTATGCATTCTGCAAACCGTTCTGCATCATGTTGCCACACATAATAAAACGGTTTATGTGTATATTATACGTATGTATGCATGCCTTTGCATTGCATTGTGCCACGGGATTAACGTTGATGGACCGGCGCCCGCGGCATCGGGTTCGCCGGCATTATCTGTCCTTAAACAGATCCTTCGGTTCGGCGGCACGCCTGAGAGCACAGGCTCGCCTCGTGTCACCAGAACGGTGCTCTGTTCACATGGCCCGATACGCTGGAATACTTCCGTCGCGTGCACAACATGCTGCGGCGGGGGACCTGAGAGCCAACTAGTGACCACGAATGGTCCCTGCCCCCCCCACATCTTATTCATGACAAAAGCCATGACGGAAGCGGCGGCTCCGTGTGCGGCAGGTGCGTTACCTCACCATGAACGGCACGACGTTCGCCAACGGGCCGGCCGTGTCTGGCCTGCTGACTCAGGAGGAGAGCCTGGCCATCGTCATGAACATCCTGACGCCCGGCAAGTGGCCGCTGCCCGACTACCTGGACGGGTCGTGCATGCCGCGAAACGCGTGCCTGGCCACGCCGGCCGGCGCGCCGGTCGACATCTCGGAGACGAGCGGCGCACAGGTGCGTCACAGTGGTCGGCAGACGTGGCGCGGTGCCGGGAGGGCCGGGCCGCGCGCCGGTCCTGTCGGCCGCTGCACTGCTCGTTGGAGGGGCTCGCAATGTTCAAAAGACGGTGCCTCACTCGAAGGTGATCGTGTGTTGATTGCGATCCGGAGTGTCTATTTAAATGTATCGGTCGCTCTTCTTAACCGTACTTGTGTTACATTTTGTGCTTGTTTCAATTGATCGGCCGGCTGCTTGAGTTGCAGTTATGCGGCTCTTGTCTGATATCAAATCAACCTCTCAAATTTTACCTCTCCTCTAACAACAGGTGCGTGATACGTTAAGCCCTGGTTCTTTGTGTGCTGTAATTACGCCTTGTGGTCGCATATGTGCACGAAATCGTCGGTAGCAACGCACGTGCCGAGAAATCACCACCCGGGACTTGGTCAACGTAGACTATGTTTGATCATATATATTATATATGATAGAACTCGTAGTTAATTTGTATTAGGCATGTGAGTTTAGTCATCCATGAGTGCCCTGTGCAAATCAGTTCCGTTTGGATTGCTGCAGTGTATATATTTTGTGCTTAATTTGCACGTAGCTTGTGCTAGCTAGCCCTTGCCCGGGACTATGTGAAATATCGTGACTGGGGCCGCAGTGTCGACGAGTGTACACTGAACAAACTCGAAAGCCGTCCAGAGGCCGTACACAACTGCTTCTCCTCTTACCATTGGTGCCCTTTACAGACTGGGGTCGCGCCGGCCACACAGTGCACATTTAGGGTACACCATCTGGTAGGGCAGCCATTGCCACATATATTACGACGGCTCTGGCAATAGTTAAATATCACAAAGTGGGTGCAAGAAAAGCGTAAAATATACACATCTCAGCGACCTGGGACGTCCGTGACGTGCTGATGGCCTCCATGGAGGATTAGGCTGACACGCCTGATACAGCTGGACTCTGGGCTGTGTTATCCATCAGATAGTTCAGCAGATGTCTCCGTGGATTTAACCCCCGGTCGATGGATTATCAGCCAGTGTGTCGCTACCGGTGATTTAATGAGAACATAGGGCGGACAATAAGGCGTAATTATAGTACGTGGAGGACCGAGATTATATGACATATTGCACCGACCGTGAGGGCCCCAATGCAGTGCAACGCACTAGTTATTGTTGCCTAGAGTTTGAGGAGTTGTGGTACACTAAATGAGACAGCTGTATAGCCATAGCATAGTCGACCAAGTCAATTGAAACAATTGCAAAATCGAGCAAAAGCAATATTTTTTTCTTCAGAAAGGCAATCGATAGATGTTGATACAATGGCATATTCGTACTGAGCACATGCTCGGCTTTCGACTGGCATGTGTTTGGTGTTTATCATTCGGAGCCCTTCCCACGAGCCGTGTACCTCCGACTGGTATTTCGGCTCAGCATTCCGCCGACTTGTGTCGGGTACCAAGAGCCTTACGGCTGTGTGTCGGGGGCCCCGCATCAGCTGACATGTCGGTATCGGGGGCCTCTCATCAGTTGACATGTCTGGGGCCCCGCATCAGTTGACATGTCGCTGTCGGGTGGATGGAGGAATTCCGTTTTCTTTCGGATCAGCGTTGGATTTTCACTTCTCGGTATTGGTGTTGAAGGGTATAGTTCTTGAGGTCATAAAATGGAGTCTATGTATGGTAAGCCAAAATGATGAAGTGTATAGATTTCGGTAAGTCTAAAAAATGGTGAGCATTATCTTTGCATGTATTATAACGAATGTATATGCATGTATGTAACGAATGTATAGTTTCCTTCCAAATTAATTTGAATTTATCCGAGGTGCACTGATCAAACTGTGACGTCAAAGTTTGTTCAGCGCCTTCCAGTGTGCAATGTGCAGCAGCCCAGTGGGCCCTGTTAATTGTCTTCCTACACTTTGCAGACTGCCCACAATGGTATATGCTGTGTACAATATGTAGATGGTTTGGTGGGACATGGTATGATTAATTCAACATTGCATGTTTTGGTGTTGCACGGTAGGATTGGGTTGTAAAAACAAACCACAACCGTTACCGTTCCAAAACCCATATCAACATCACGCAGACACATTCGCCAGCATGGGTATAACAGCAAAACGAAACAAGGATGCAACTGCTATGATAGAGGATGGGAGATACAGATGACAAAAAGACCACATGTGCCATTACAACAACACCTTTTCGATACTGGAATCCGAAAACAAAGATGAAAAAGACGAGTTTTGATGTGATATACCGCCGTCCCTAAGGGCCAATATGTGACATGACATCGTAGGTTGCCTGCAAACACAGTCTGCAAACACAATGATCTTGTTAGTCGACGTGTTCCGAAACTAAAATTCATCATTATCAGCCCGAAAAAGCAACAATGGGGCGTCTGCAGTTTACTTTTCCGCACGCTCGCCGTACCGACAAAAATACGGTCATGGAAACGTGAAGAAGCAACGTAAACATTAGCACCAATTCTACAGCTAGATCCAGAAAAGACAAAATGCAAATTATATGAAGTACAACCTCAAGCAATATCTTACAGGGTACTTGTAATTAATTGTATTCTAATGTTTTATTACGGCCCGGACAAAAACACTATAGTAATAGCCACACTAGAATAAAAGAGAGAATACAAATTTTATTTGAACAGCACATCCAAGTTTATATTTTTTCGGAGTAGCAGCGTTTCGTTGATGGAGTGGTACAACACTGCTATTGCCAAACGTATATGATACTTTGAAGCAAAATAAGTCATGGAATCAAGAGATAGAAATGTCTATGGCCATGTGTTGGGTTACTTTTGTTCCAAAGTATTGAACGAAAGTAGGCAATGCTTTTGAGGAACGACCCAAATTCCAAGAGCAAATTTTAAATGGTATCTCTTCATTTCTATGTTGCTTTGTTTTCCTGCAGGATGCGTGGCTGAACCTTTTTTTTGTCTGACGGTTACTGCAATCCTTCTCAATTTTGGAAAGCAAACATCGAATTTCCTTGTTTGTAGCCTTTCCGGGCAGTATTTACCCCACAGTGATGTCAGTGATCGTCACTTGGCTGGCTGGGGAAATGACGCCCCTCGGCTTATCACAGCCGAGGGGTGTGGGAATATCAAGGTTCTCCGGTCACATAGCAATGTCCCTGTTCCAGTCCCACATCATCCCCCGTAACTCCACCACTCTCCAGTCACGAGCAGGCAGACCAGCTTCCCTAGTCTATCCATCCGCTCAGTTATATCGGAGTAGTCACCCCCCCGCCCATCGGTCCGTCCCCGGGGTTGGCGGAGCCCTGCAAGTTGAGGTTCCCTGCCGTACGGTGCCAGTTGAGGTGGTGGTTGTGGTGGAATCAACACGCCTTTTGGTTCCGAAATCTCGGAGGGTGTGCGGGCATGTTATATTTCAAGTCAAATCCGGTTAGGTCACTCAGATATGACATGAAACGTCTCGAAGACACATGCGTTCCAGGTGATCTTGAGACTATAATATTGATTATTACGAAGTAAAAATGGCTAATCCAGGGTAATTTTGCACGCCGAGTTCGTTTCTGATGCCATCGATTTCCAGAAATTCGATTTCAAAGCTTATGAATTTTCTGAAATTTTCAGGCAAAAATCGGGAAAACGTTTTTCTCAAAGATTACTATGCAGGGTGGAAAACATAGTTTGCGTTGGATGACACCCATCGCCTTTTCCTGATTGCCATCAGTTTCGAAAATTGTGATTGTATTGTGTAATTGTAATTGTTATTTATCAGGTCATCACATATTTCCAGGTATCTCACCTTGGCGGGATCGGTGTCCTTGACCTTTGCATGTGTCATCGGTGTTGGAACAAGTCTTTAGTTTGCATATCTTTAGTATTGAAACATGAATTCACATTTGTTTTACGACCAGGATCCGAAAGCTACGATGAGGATGGGTGACTGACCACCACGGCATTCACCTGTTTGACCTAGCCTGGCCTAGAAGATGTAAAAATATATGTTTCAGGTGACCCTAAAAATTCAGGAATGTAGCTAGACCATGAAGTGTGGCGATTTAGAGTGTGACGATTTGATCTCTTCCCCCCCCCACACGCACACAGTAGGGGTCAGAAAATTATCCTGAACTACGAGGGTTAAGGTATCATCTCTGCGTTGGCAGGTGTGCTCTCGACCGATCCTGGTCGAGCCGCACCAGCTGATCAGGTGCCAGGAGGAGGCGTCTCTCACGGTGTCTGTGGACCGGACGATCCGTACTCTCGGCATTATGGTGCCGTCACAGGTCAGTGGGTGTCACCGTCACCCTCTCTAACTCCTCAGTCATGTGCTCTGTCGTCGCCAGCGGCCATGACGGCAGGCTACTGCGTGTCAGCGTTATCCCACTTGCAGCCTGATTTTGAGACGGGGTAGCCACTCTCTGGCTGTTTTGCCGGCTGTGAAGGACAGGCTCGTCATGCTGGTAGCGATGCTTCTTGTTGAACGTTATCTCTGGATTCGGTTGAGCTGCTTGGTTTTCACCTTTAAAAAATAATATTGGGGAAAGGTGACGTTCCCCCAAGAACTCAAACAAAGGGCGCTATAACTCATATAGTCATACCGGAACTATTCGCCGACCTACACGGATGGATAAAAACGAACACTGGTGTTGGAAGTGCCTTTGTGAAGCACACTGCAACTCGAACGTTTCTCTTTCCGTGAATGCATCAGTGTACACATCTGATCTGGTCGCTATCAACAAAGCTCCGAGTTTTATTGAGATCGGGGACGATGCATTGCATGTGATCTCTAGCGACTCGCTCTTTCTTGCTTGCTTGCTTTCCAAATCACACCTACCTTGTTGATAATTGTATTACTCGTTTTGCGACGACTTTGTTATGCCGGGAAGTTGAATATGGCAGGAAGTGTCCTCCAAATGATTTCCATGGCCGTCAAAACAGAACCGCGGAACGGCTCATTGCCGTCTTTGTGTCAAGGACATGTGTTCGAAAACGGGCGGGAAAACGGCTCTTATGAAGCACGCCATGGGAAAAGGCACACGGACGGCCACAGCTGGCCGACCACAGGCGGCAGCTGGCCGACCACAGGCGGCAGCTGGCCGACCACAGGCGGCAGCTGGCCGACCACAGGCGGCAGCTGGCCGACCACAGGCGGCAGCTGGCCGACCACAGACGGCAGCTGGCCGACCACAGGCGGCAGCTGGCGACCACAGGCGGCAGCTGGCCGACCACAGGCGGCAGCTGGCCGACCACAGGCGGCAGCTGGCCGACCACAGGCGGCAGCTGGCCGACCACAGGCGGCAGCTGGCCGACCACAGGCGGCAGCTGGCCGACCACAGGCGGCCTGACCAACCACAGGCGGAAGCTGGCCGACCACAGGCGGCAGCTGGCCGACCACAGGCGGCAGCTGGCCGACCACAGGCGGCAGCTGGCGACCACAGGTGGCAGCTGGCCGACCACAGGCGGCAGCTGGCGACCACAGGTGGCAGCTGGCCGACCACAGGCGGCAGCTGGCCGACCACAGGCGGCAGCTGGCGACCACAGGTGGCAGCTGGCCGACCACAGGCGGCAGCTGGCCGACCACAGGCGGCAGCTGACCAACCACAGGCGGCAGCTGGCCGACCACAGGCGGCCTGACCAACCACAGGCGGAAGCTGGCCGACCACAGGCGGCAGCTGGCCGACCACAGGCGGCAGCTGGCCGACCACAGGCGGCAGCTGGCCGACCACAGGCGGCAGCTGGCCGACCACAGGCGGCAGCTGGCCGACCACAGGCGGCAGCTGGCCGACCACAGGCGGCAGCTGGCGACCACAGGTGGCAGCTGGCCGACCACAGGCGGCAGCTGGCCGACCACAGGCGGCAGCTGGCCAACCACAGGCGGCAGCTTCAAAGGCTGTTCAGTTAGGTATTCAGCAGGCCATGCATTTACGCCGGTGACATCTGGCGATAATCAAAAGCCGTCGGCTGAGACCACACCGACATCTCGACGCCGTAAACGAATGGGGTGAGTGGAAACGATGATCTGAAGACCGATATGATACGGGCACCAAGAACCATCGAGACGCTCAGCTCCCACCGGAGCTGTGATGGTATCGGAGACCTAATGGCCTGAAGACCGATATGATACGGGCACCAAGAACCATCGAGACGCTCAGCTCCCACCGGAGCTGTGATGGTATCGGAGACCTAATGGAGAGTATGCTTACGCGCCGCGCCATTGCACACTTTTTTGGGAAAGGGGGGGGGTTAGGGGAAAAAGCCTCTCAAAAAAAAAAGGGTGGGGGGGTGGGTCTCCCCCCTCTCTTCTCTTCCCGCGGGCAAAAAAAAGAGGGGAGGGGGGGGGGAAAAAAAAAAAAAAAAATGAAAAAAAAAAAAAAAAAAAACCAATTTGGGACCAAATAAAATGGGCTACCCCAGTACTTTTAGAACCATGCCATACTTCAAGCGCCTGCTGATAGGCAAATTAAAGGACGGTGAGTTTATACTGCGCTTTGATGAAAGTCTCAACAAGCACATGCACATGTCGACAGATGGGTGTGCTGTTTCCAGTTTGGGATGCTAGATGCGTGGCCACCAGGCACTTCGGAACTGAGTTGTTGGGATATGCTGACCTGCTTGATCGTATATTGCAAGTACCTGAATCTAAATGAAGCCAGGCATTCTCCAACTCGATGGATGGGCCATATGTGAACTGGAAGGTGATAGCATAAATGGTCGAACACGTGCAAACTGATGGTGTGGGGTTGCTCAATGTGTGGCTATACGGCGCCCACACATCACGTAATTCATTCAAAGCTGGAAGCGACTCGACGGGTCGGATGAAGCTGTAGCGTTTCTTCTCAGCTATCTATCACCTGTTCAAAGACCCACAGGCTCGCAGTTGAGCGCGGATTGTCGGTTGACAGGCACGCCTGGGAGGAGAACATGGCGGCGAACACACTGTTGGCAAAGCATGTGATAATCGGTCGCATTAAAAATGCTGGTGGTGTTGCGAGCGTAAGCAAATCGCAAAGCAACTTCTTACTTCAGCTGCGTGTGCGCGCAGCAAGTGTAGCCAGTATCTGGAAGACAAGAGGCGATCCGGCGAACCCCAGCAAACAAAACTTGAGTGCCAAAAAACTTGAGTGAAGCGTCTATGCTCGAAGAAGAGGTTGACAAGCTTTACCTGCAGGCAGAGGAATCAAAGTGTCTGTCCCCGCTAGCGAACGCCAATACGCGCCGGTAGAGCTCTGATGAGAAAAGGAAAGCTTTGGAGTCGCTGAGCGAACGATTGGTTGAAAAACATGAACTGACGTGTTCCTCAGCCCCGGAGCGAGAATATTTCATGTTCATTGATTGCTTACAGCGAAGTGTTGTGTCGTTCATGTCCATTAACTGCTGACAAAGTTTTATCCGTCTTACGATTGTTTGGTTCATGTTTATTCTCTGTTGACAACGTAGCGTCATTGTTCAAATGAGATGAATTCAGGGAATGCAGTTTTTTTATTTGTACCGAGACTGAGAGAAGTACATATACAGAGAGCAATACAGGGTGGGGTCTAGTGCAATTTTGACATTTTTTCATCTTCAGAACATTGTATTTCTCAAAATGTTATGTGTAGAAAAGCAGTATTGCATGCAAATGTTTACTTTAATCCATGACTACTTGAGAATCGCACTGCTAATGTGACGTTCGGTTTGTTAAAAAATGCGTCTTTCCCCGAACATGGGTTCAAAAAGTTCGTGTTTTTTACCACAAAAAGCGTATGCTCTCATGTACACGCATGCACCTGTAGATGTAATGTATAATGCATTGCTGGAGATAATATATTGCTGTATTCCCCCTGTGCAGCTCGTGTCATGCATTCAGTACTGATAGTACCCGACATCCCCACTGTCCGGCGGCCGTGTACCCTGCACGTGTGCTCCGGGGACGGGCGGTGGTGGCCGGTTGGTAGTGACGCTGTGTGACCGACATCCCCACTGCCTGCTACAGGTGACCGACATCCCCACTGCCTGCCACAGGTGACCGACATCCCCACTGCCTGCCACAGGTGACCGACATCCCCACTGCCTGCCACAGGTGACCGACATCCCCACTGCCTGCCACAGGTGACCGACATCCCCACTGCCTGCCACAGGTGACCGACATCCCCACTGCCTGCCACAGGTGACCTACATCCCCACTGCCTGCCACAGGTGACCGACATCCCCACTGCCTGCCACAGGTGACCGACATCCCCACTGCCTGCCACAGGTGACCTACATCCCCACTGCCTGCCACAGGTGACCGACATCCCCACTGCCTGCCACAGGTGACCGACATCCCCACTGCCTGCCACAGGTAACCGACATCCCCACTGCCTGCCACAGGTGACCGACATCCCCACTGCCTGCCACAGGTAACCGACATCCCCACTGCCTGCCACAGGTGACCGACATCCCCACTGCCTGCCGCAGGTGACCGACGTCCCCACTGCCTGCCACAGGTGACCGACATCCCTATTGACTGCCACAGGTGACCGACATCCCCACTGCCTGCCACTGGTGACCGACATCCCCACTGCCTGCCACAGGTGACCGACATCCCCACTGCCTGCCACAGGTGACCGACATCCCCACTGCCTGCCACAGGTGACCGACATCCCCACTGCCTGCCACAGGTGACCGACATCCCCACTGCCTGCCACAGGTGACCGACATCCCCACTGCCTGCCACAGGTGACCGACATCCCCACTGCCTGCCACAGGTGACCGACATCCCCACTGCCTGCCACAGGTGACCGACATCCCTATTGACTGCCACAGGTGACCGACATCCCCACTGTCTGCCACAGGTGAACGACATCCCCACTGCCTGCCACAGGTAACCTACATCCCCACTGCCTGCCACAGGTGACCGACATCCCCACTGCCTGCCACAGGTGACCGACATCCCCACTGCCTGCCACAGGTGACCTACATCCCCACTGCCTGCCACAGGTGACCTACATCCCCACTGCCTGCCACAGGTGACCTACATCCCCACTGCCTGCCACAGGTGACCGACATCCCCACTGCCTGCCACAGGTGACCGACATCCCCACCGACTGGCTGCCGTCTCAGTCCCGCCGCAACACGCCCGGCGCCAACCTCAACTACGGCCAGAACGGCTACACCGAGCTGCTCTACGCGTGAGTAGCACCGGCTACACCGAACTTCTGAGTAGCACCGGCTGTACCGAGCTGCTCCACGCGTGAGTAGCACCGGCTACACCGAGCTGATCTACGCGTGAGTAGCACCGGCTGTACCGAGCTGCTCCACGCGTGAGTAGCACCGGCTACATCGAGCTGATCTACGCGTGAGTAGCACCGGCTATACCGAACTTCTCAGTAGCACGGGCTACACCGAGCTGCTCTATGCGTGAGTAGCACCGGCTACACCGAGCTACTCTACGCGTGAGTAGCACCGGCTATACCGAGCTGCTCTACGCGTGTGTAGCACCGTCTATACCGAGCTGCTCTACGCGTGAGTAGCGCGCCAGCACACTGGATGCTGATGGCACGCCTGCTCTATTGCTGTGTTGCTGGTTGCAATCTGAGCGAAGCGGTGCGTCAGATCGACGGACGGCGTGACATTTTGGCTTTTTCTGCGCAGCTGGTTGTGACGCGTACAAGCGCTCGTACTGAATGAAATCGTAGATATGATGCAGTGAACGCACATTCATTGAGCAACACAGCACAAGCACTGCTTCGACAGACCACCGAGACGCCATGAGTGTGTCTACCCGTCTCTGTGTTGTGTGGGGATCTGGCACACAGTATGACCTCATTGTCGATCTACATCGCGGGATCATTACAGCACGTATCATGGCAGCACTCGTTTAGCGGTCTTACTGTACCACTGGCCGTGATCGTGCATAAAGTGCGTCGTGAACCCCCCACCCCCCTCAACGGTATGCTGGCGCTTCATGGCAGCGCCAGATCTTTGGAATATATTACCCAATTTCATATTACGAATATATTTAGTTGCGTATTATGTGAATATATAAATAAACGTTATTTATGGATATATCCATAAACGTAATATATGGGACACATTGTACATTACGTCTGTAATGTATGATCGTTAGCGTTCCACATTTGTGGTGCGTGTTGTCAGAGCATGACCTCCTTTTTAGTGAGATTGGTTCCTCTTGCCATGTCATTTCCGCTGTCACTGGCCATGGCACGTGCAGATATGCCCCGGACGTTGCGTCACTGGAACTGTGACGAGACTCGAGTTGTGTCAGCTGGCATGACGCCCGGCTCGTTACACAAATTGTCCGCATGCCAGTTGGCTGTCGCAGTTTCAATCGACTCTACAGTGATACCGCGCCATCAGCCAGTTATCACCGCAGTCGGCTGTTCAGTCTCGCAGCGACGTCACCTGTGACAATGACGTCACTTTCTCTCAACGGCGTGGTGGCCGGCAGGTACGTGTCGGACGCTGAGGGCTCGCGGCTCACGTACACGCACTTCACGTCGCGCGTCAACTACAACGACCTGGTGGAGATCCTGTTCAACCGGCCGGTGCTGATGCACACGAACCGCGCCTACCGGATCGGCCTGGTGCTCAACAAGCTCGGCTGGTACCCGATGGGCGTCAGCACCACGCAGGTGCAGACGGACGGCGTCACGTTCAGCTTCGGCATCGGCAAGCCGGGAGACAACGTCAAGGACGGCCTCATCAGGAAGATCGTGTTCACGTCGGACGGCGTGGCCGGCTCGTGAGCGAGCGGCGGCGCGCTGGTGCCGGCGCTGGTGCCGCCGCTGGTGCCGGTGACTGCACACGCGCGGCACGCGTGGCCAGTGGCGTGGGGACGTGACGGAAACTCTTCAGCGTGTCTGGCTTGGGTGCGTGTGTGTGGAGGAGAGCGTGGCGCCGTTTGGTGTGGCGAGGTGCAGCCGGTATGTGCGAACGCAAAATCGGTACAATTACTAATATTACGGTGTTGAAATGTTGTGAAATTAAATTGTATGAACACATTTAGCATGAAACGCAATGAATGCATAGCGACGAAATCGAGGATGGAACAACTTGCTGCAGCTGTCGGAGAGCATTATTTCCGGTTTGATGTGTGGGAGTCGCGATGCCGAAAGCACCAATCATGTATACATTTGTTCGACATATTCAGAGCACCGTTGATGGGCGCAAAATGACCAATGCAGTGGACGCGCCCTAAAGCACAAATCCACCACCACCACCATCACCATCAGAGCACCGTTGCTTCATGTATGTCGTCTGTGTTGAAATGGAGTCGGTATGGTAGAACCAACGCCATATTGAGCGAGATGAGCTTTCTGCATTTCTGTATTTGTGGTTTTCATGCATGCTGGTAGAAGTCCGATTGATTAACACCTGTCTTATGCGTTGTTATGTCGGCAAAGAGATTGCTCTGCTGTATAGATTTCCACCCAGAAGTAGATTGGTATTGCAGATCTTTGTTGTGGCTGAGCGATCACGTGGCCGGGCATGCCCTCGGGCATTGGCGGTGTCGAGGTAGCGAATTTGTATCCGCCCGAGTTTGGAACTATGTCTCGATATCTCACCCTGGCGAGAGAGGTGTCGTTCACGTTGCTGCGTCTGTAAAGCCATGCTGGCTTTCCGGCCGGAAGGAGTGGAAATTACAATTTGGGCAACTCGGATACTCTTGCTGCAGTTCGGAAGTTAGTATCGGCCATGATGATGTCGAAGCATGTGGTAACGGAGGTTTAATTGACCTGCTTTCGGTAAGACTTGACGAAGCAGCCCGTGTCGATGCTCGTACACGATGGGAACGCTTCCACACGGCTATCTCCGGTGCGTCGTTTGGTTGAAGAGAAAATATATGACGTCATGGGGCAGCGGACGTCAACACTGCAATGTAATGTGCGTAGATAGCCGCGTTGTTAGCTTTAAATCGCGCACGACACCGTTTGCTATGAGTGTACAAGATACCCGACAAATTGTGCGCGATGTTCTTCGAAGGTGTGCGCGGTGTATCACCGTGTAATACACCGTGTAATACACGCTGGACTCGAGACCCGTTTGAGTCCGCCATTGAGTGATGGATGCTGAGGCCGCGCTGTTGGCCCCTCCGAGCGGAGGCGACGCCGATGACTGGACTTGGGTGGCTGATTCTCACTGCGTGCCTGCTGTCCGAGGCCAGTCGTGGTCCACATACACCCGCGGCACAGCCGCTGACGTGGATCCGCCCGGAACAGTGGACCT
Organism: Ashinkailepas kermadecensis; assembly: GCA_034440615.1. Taxonomy (NCBI): domain Eukaryota; kingdom Metazoa; phylum Arthropoda; class Thecostraca; family Neolepadidae; genus Ashinkailepas; species Ashinkailepas kermadecensis. The sequence continues at coordinate 20,515 of JAOTOM010004211.1, forward strand.
CTAGTTATCAAGTTAGGCCTTTGTTAGTAGAGGGATGGAGTGTTGTTTTCTTGTCTGTGTGTATTATAGGTTAAGTTATGGAATCGCAATCCTTTCTGGTTGTTTACTTTACTTTGGAATTACGGCATTCACGGTAGTGTTGGGTACCACGTGGAGGTTGATAGTGCTCGTGGAGGGATAGTTTGCTAAAGATGGTTTTTATGTGAGAAGTTAAAAGATTGTGCTCAAGAGGTAGAGTTCGCCCGGGCGGTAGAGGCGGAGAAAGCGTTGAAGGCGTCTGAATGCACATACAATGTACAGAAGGGGGATAGGAAGGTCGACGAGGTCATCCAAATCCAAGTCGAACCTCGTCAAACAAAAAACTAATCGCGTGGCATAATCAACTGTTGGGGGATTCCAGGCAAGGGGGTGATTGTCCACCCTCATATCTCAGATTTTGGGCAAAATCGGTTTATAGTGTTATCTTATGCCCTGGATCATACTGTTAAAACTGTATTTCGAACAGGTCAATGGTTCAGGAGTTACAGCCTCGGGCATTTCTGGAAGGTCACGCTACAAGGTTGCGTTCGGTTCCCAATAACTCCCTTAAATATCATTAAAAATATACATGTTCAGACATTTTTGAACCCGCAGTTTCAAGGAATCCAATTCCGGCGATATTTTTTTTTAATGTGATGCATGATTGAAAAGTTGCTCCATGACTTCAAATCACGTGACCTCCGATGACCTCGATGCCCGTGAAAACTTTTTTTTATTGACAGGATGGACGGGCCATATTTTTGCTTAACATATAACAAAATGCATGGGGTTTTCCCTACAAATGCTCGTTTGGAGAGCGACAACTTTTTCATATTTGAAGCTTCTCGAGGATTGAACTTTTATCTCGGCCAAGCCGCGCTGTCGGCGGAGCCCAAGCCGAGAAAAGGCCCCTGACTTGATGGACAGGGTCCCAGCGTTTGAAAAAAAAGCCCTCCGGCTTGCCGGAAAAAGCCCTGGGTCGTCAAAGAGGGCCCATAAATGACCGAGAGGACCATAGTTGCCGCAGGGGATCTTGGGCCATCAGAAAGGGCCCAAGCTGTTGAAATAGTGTCTCCAGCCTAATAGAGGAGGCCCTGGATCGCTAAGGAGGTCCCCTGCGCCGACGAAGAGGACTCCTAGTCGTTGGAGGACCTGGGCCGTCTGGGAGAGCCCAGAGTCGGCATGAAGGGCCCATGGGCCATGTTTGTCTTATGCCCTTGCATGACAAAGGAGGCCCAAACTTTTGAAGAGAAGATTCCGACCGGGCGTATGGTGTCCTGACCCGCGAAAAAGGGTCTCTGAGCCGACGTATGGGGCCCTGGGCCGGACGTGCAGAGCCACTGGATTGGTTTTGGCTCACGCCGATGGAGAGGGTCTCAGAGCTGACAGCGAGCCTGAGGTCAATAAAGAGACCCCCCGAGCTTGGGAGACCATCCGGGCCCAAGCGGAGGGTTCCCGGTGCTACGTAAAGGGCTTCTAAGCCCATGGAGAGCCCGGACTGCTACACAGTAGTGAAGTTTCCAAGGGGTGAAGGGGTACACGCCCCCTGTCGAGTCCAATGGAGCCCTCTAGGCGACCGCCCTGAGGGGCAGAAATATATCCGAGGAAATGCTTAAGTGCATCTAATAGAATGTGTGGAAAGTGCTTTTGAGACCTGAAAACGCGCACTCTGAGGGCTAGCAAGGGCCGTGACGACAAGAGAGGACCCTCCCGAGAGCTGGAGTCCGTGCATCAGAGCTTTCCAGCTCTGGAAAGAGCAGTTTCAGCTGGAATAAATAAGCACGTGAGGGTCTGAGAAGGCTGGGATGCTCATTGGGTTTGAAAGGGCACCTGAGTGAACAGGACCCATGCGAGCTGAAGAAGACTGGTGCAGGCCTGTCTCAGATCAGAGATTCCCCGAAATGAGAGCTAGACAGGACAATTGAGATATGTGATTGGTCCCCTACAAGCAGGAGAGGGCCTTGAGTGGTGCAGAGGATCTCGTGAGAGTCAGAGAGGACTGGTCTGGGATTACTCTGATGTTGAGAGCGGCCCCTAATGGATAAAGAAGGTCACCCGAGATGAAAAAAAAATGATGTTGGCTAGCGATTGAGGTAAGGAATACCGAGGCCAGCCTCAAAATTAGAATGCTGTTTAAGCCATAAGATCTGTCGATAACTAGAAAGGATCCCTTGCAGCTTGATGGGGCCCTTGAGGGCGAACAGTTTCCTGAGAGCTAAGAAGAGTCCCTAGGTAAATGCTTGTGAAGAATACTGAGGGTCAATGTCAGAGCTAGGAAGCCGTTGAAGCTAGAAAGACTGGAAAGGACCCCTAGCAGCTGGAGAGAACCCCTGTCGACTGAAAATGGCCACTAAGCGCTAGAGGGGACTGAATTGGGATACCTAAGAGACTTGGAAGGGGTCCCTATGAGACGAACAGGGCCCCTGAGATCTAAAAAGTCCCTAAGGGCTAGCGATGGCTATGAGGAATACTGAGAGCCAATTTCAGAGTTAGAATGTCATTGCCAACCCGAAAGACTGTTGAGGAGGAGGGAGGTCCCCTGAGAGCTATATAGTGGACCGGACTGTGATGCTCCTGAGGCTTGGGATGAACACAGAGCCGCCTGCCAGCTATGGGGAGTTCCGAGAGCTGGCGATGTTTGCGATAAATTTTTAGGCCTGCCTCAGAGCTGCAGGATTCACCTGAAAGCTAGATAAGTTTGTCGAGCACTGGGAATGGCCCATGCAAGATAGAGAGGGCTCCTGACGGATGAATAGATCCCCTGAGAGCCAAAGAGAACTGGGCTGGGATGTTATTGAGCTTTGGGATGGGCACCTGAAAGATCGGGGCCCTCCGAGGGCTAAGAGAGTCCTTGATAACTGGCGATGGGCGCGAGGAATACTGAGTGTCAGCCTCAGATACGATATTTTGAGAGCCATAAATCCTGCCAAAGACTGGGAAGGTCGCCCACCGCCACCTCAACGGCGGCATCACCTCACAGTCGCACCAACGGCCACAGCCGGTCTGCCGGTGACGACCGCCCAGGCGGCCGCAGCTGTCACAGCGGCCTGACCGCAGCTGCTCCAGCAGCTACGAACGCTCCAGCGATGGCGAAACAAACAGCCTAGCGATAGATGTGGTGGAAGTCGCTCCAGCGGTGCCAGTTGCTTCGCGTTGGACCCGGGCGACACCGGCTAAGCAAAAAAGAAAGACAAAATTGGCACGATGCTGTGTGTTTGGTGTAGCTAGTCAAGCATGTTGCTAGTCGTTCCCCTCTCCACAAACCTTGTACTTATTTTCCCCACTAGTATTCACGCCTCATTTTGTGAAAGTATGACGGTGTTGAAAAGACGCAACAATATGCCCCGCCCCTTAAAAACTAAAAATATACTGGATTAAACAAGAACTTTCATATTTTCACCACGCCAAGCCCTAAATTGCTCGCTGGAAGCTTTCTCTGTTTCGCTGCATTCTTTGTTCGGGCCTCCATTTGGAAAATTATTTCTGCGGCACTGGCCCTTATCGTGAACACCCTCCCTATTGAACTATGTCTGAACGTAGTGGATAACATAAATAAGCAGTTGTGTCCATGGAGATGAGCACTCGCACTTTTGCTCAAGCCAATAAAATGAATGCCTTCATTAGAGATGCGTTAGCGTACCTTTATTTTCCGTGGTAAGTTTTCTTTTCTTGGTTGTTGTCGGCAGCTAAGTGGTTTGTTTTTCTTTCTGATCTTTACCGGACTGTGACCTTGATTACAGGTCCCGCACTAGCCACGCCAGCGTGTAGTGCCTTATTTCCCCACGTATTTAACTCTCTTTGCCTTGCATATTTCATATATATATATATTTATACATCTGTAGATGCCCTCTTCAGATGACCCCCCCCCCCCCACTGGACGAAATCCTGGCTACACCACTGGCTCGATGTCGTTAGTAAAATGTATGAATATTATGCAGCTTTGTGTATTACTACTTTTTAAAACCGTCCATCATCCGCAGAATGCCATCCCAGAAAGCACGTCGATATATGATGTTATATTATATCTCGATATGTGCAGAGCGGTGGCCGATTTAGTAGGTGAATCATCGAAAAGCATCACATATGGTAAAGTTTGCGCTCTCCAAAAGAGCATTTGTAGCAAAAACGCTTTGATTTTACTTGGTGTATATCAAGCTAAAATATGGTTCTTCATCCTGTCAGATATTTTGCAAATATTTTAACGGGCATCGAGGTCACCGGAGGTCACGTGACCTAAGTCATGGGGTATTTTGTGTTATTATTCATCGAATCTAAAAATATTGTTGGAATTGGGTTCACTGAACCTTTCGACCACCGAACATAACCTTGCAGCGCGACCTTCCAGAAATGCCCGAGGCTGTAACTCTTGGGCCGTTGACCTGATCGAAGTGAAATTTGCACAGGTAGATTCAGGGCATAGGATAACCAAATACAACAAATTTTGGTCCAGATCTGAGAGATGTGGGTGCCGGGCCATGGTCGATCTGTCGTGGAATGCCCCTGTTTCGACTTGAAGGACGTACCAGAGGATGAGATCGTCGACAGTTTATCTAAATTCGGAGTAACGGTAGCGATGAAGATGAAGATGAGAAGAGGTACAAAGACAATTTTAATAAACAATGCTATTTTAACTTTTGACACAATAGACTTACCGTCAGAGATACGAGTGGGCTACATGCGTGTAAAGGTTCGTGTTTTCCTTCCTTGGTTGGTTATTGGTTTTACGACACGTCGACCGTTGAGTCATATAGCGTCGCCAATCTCTCACGCCGATTGGTCGCGGGCGAAGAGTAGCGACAGGCGAGATTCGAACTCACAATCTTTCGATTGCGAGGCGAGCATCTTACCCCTAGACCACTCGTCCCCTTGTTTTTTTCCTTACTCCACGCGATGTTTCAAGTGCCAGAGGTATGGGCACACTAATCAGTTCTGCAGGAACCGTCCAGCTTGGGAGAAATGTGCTTCATCTGGCCATGGTGCGGAACAGTGCACATCCGAGACGTCATAGTGTATAAACCGTGGGAGCTGACAGAACCCCCATACCCCATACCTCCTTTGACCGCACATGTTGTCTAGGAGAAAGAAATTGCAATTAAACTCAACCCACAAAGTAACCTTCCGTGAGGATAGGGAAATGTATGAACAGTCCCACCCAAACATATCATACGTATTGAATGTTAGAAACGCCGCACCAATCGCACATCAGGCACAAGAAGACAAAAACCAAGGAACTGATTGCACACCTGTGTGCACTCCTCCGCTCCTTCGGCGTATCCGTCGCCTCGCCAGCCACACCACAAACGCAAGCGACTGAGACCTTCGAAATGCTAAAACGCGCTGCATCGCCGCAGCCGGCCTCGCCGCCTCCTGCCGCTACGTCGCCTGCTACATTGCATACAATAGATGACTGACAGCGTGCCCAACGAAGCAAAGAAACCCACCAAGTACTCTAACAACGACCTGTGGTCCTTACCCCCACTTCCACCGATCCCACATCAAGTCAGCCCATCCTCGCACCATCCAGAACTACACTAATCCCTACATCTAGTTCTAGAGAGGGCCATGTCGCCTCCCATCGGGTCACGGTGGCTGCACCCCAGGCGATCCGAACTCGTTCCTCGATCGAGGTCCGCCCGGGGGCTCCCGATATGACCCCGTCTGGACGAACAGTACGTGATGGGTCCAGGGAGTCGTCGCCGGGCGCGCGGGTTGACCGGCGGCCCCCCGAGGCGACTCCCCCGCCATCTCTGGCCCCAAGGGTGCCCCGGAGACAGGAGGGAGTATGGGCCTGCCCCACACCACCCCATGCGGCGCTGACTGGACGCAAGCGATCCCCCCCCCACAAATGGACACCATCACCAACCGGTGGGGACAACATAGATCTCGCCCCAGCTCGTCCGCCGACACCAAGTCAACTCCACATCTCTAGAGTATTGGTGCTACATTTTAACAGTTATTTTTCCTCCAGATGGGACCCCGAGAAGGAATGTCATCAAGACAACTTTTTGGTTATTTTTTCAGCCACATGTAGTCAAGCCTAGTCAACCATGTCGTCATTAGTTTTACAATGGAAATGCAGAGGTGAGGACCAGCCTGGAGGAGCTCCAGGTTATGATGAATGAGCACACTCCGGTAGCCTTGTGTCGACAGGAGACAAAGCTTTTAGCTGGAACCCCGTTTTATTAAATATAATATCAGGTTTTTGTAATGACAACCAAACGGACACCATTGCACATGTAGGTGTCCTGTTGGCTGTCCACCAGAGTGCTCCTGCGTTTCCGCTTACCCTGCGTACTAACCTGCAGGCGGTGGCAGCACAAGAATCGGACACAGAAACGTAGCAGTATCCTCGACATGCCTCCCTCTGGCAGACCTTTACCCTCAGCAGAACTCAGACGACTTCTAACCGAGCTCCCTCCTATTGTTTTACTTTTAGGAGACTTTAACGCCCATCACACAATCTGGGGATGCGCCGTTAGTGATACACGTGGACGACAACTCGACAGGGTTTTTCCTGTAAGAATCGCTATGCATATTAAATACGGGTACACGCACTCGCATGGCATTTCCATCGGGAAGCATTTCCGCGCTGAACATTAGCGTGGCCAGCCCGCAGCTGGTGCAATCTTTCCATTGGTCTGTTGAATCCGATCCTAGAGACAGCGATCATTTTCCAGTCTGGCTTCAATGTATCAACGGAGCCATCCTTGGTCCAATACCACAACGCTGGAACTTTAGAAAGGCTGACTGGCCGAACTTTGCAGCTAGGCTTGAGGACATTTTCAATGCAAACGGGGACGGTGCTGAAACATCTATATATGACTTTACCTCCATAGTCTTATATTGTTCTGCAGGCTGTATCCCACGTACCTCTGGTAAACCTCGACGTGCGCCTGGTGGACGGAGCAATGCCGGGATGGTATTCGTGCCCGTCGATGTGCCTTCCAAAAGTTTGACCGCAATAGCACCTCGGCAAGCCTGATCGCCTTCCGGCAAGCCAGGGCAGCCGCCCGACGAACACTCCGGGAAGCCAGGAGGGCGTCATGGAGCCACCATGTGATAAAGCTTAACTGTTTCACCACGAATATTTCGTCCCAAATGAAGCGAATATCCGGACGTTCGCCATCCACACCACTACCAGTCCTGCACATCGCTGGCGATATTGTCACACAGCCTCGGGACGTGGAGAACATTATTGCTCGAATCCTGGCGAACCGAAGCCTGAACTGCGACTTAAATGCAAGTTTCCGTGACCAATGGGCTCGATGCGAAGCATCGCTGGTTGATTTTTCCAGCCATTTACATATCATTTATTATAATGAGCACTTCACAATGTTCGAACTGACGTCACAAATTGTCGCGCTGCGTCCCATGTCCGAAGGACCGGACAATATCCATAATGAGATGCTCCGGCACCTCCGCACAAATGCGCTTCAAGTACTTCTGGCATGTTTTACTCTCTTTGGACGAACGGCAGATTTCCGCCATCTTGACGGGAAGCGACAGTCATCCCTATATTGAAGCCCAACAAGACTTGTTCTGAACCTTTGCACTACCGACCGATTTCCCTGACTTCGTGCCTGTGCAAACTCAGAAGATGGTCAGTGTGAGCCTCGCGCTGTTCTTGGAACAACATATCTTTTTTTTAGACACGCGCAGTCTGGTTTTAGGAAGAACCGGTCCGCGCTTGACCATGCATTAACATTAGACACTGCGATTCGTACCAGTTTTAGAGAAAAGAGGCATCTAGGAGCAGTCTTTTTATATCGAGGGTGCCTACGACACGACATGGTAACAAGGCATTTTTGTAAGCTTTGGAGGTGTCGTGTGCGTGGTTTTGTGGGACATTTCCTTCAGAATTTTCTTACTGATCGAACATTCCGTGTCCCTGTAGGAAGCGCAATGTCTGGTCGGTTGATGCAGGCCAACGGTGCTCCCCAATGACGTGTTCTTAGCATGGCTTTATTTTCTTTAATGATTAATGACATCGGAGATGGCCTGCCATGTGGCGTCGCGAAGTCCATTTTCGTTAATGATGTGGCAATTTGGTGCTCGGCATCACGTTCATCATTGATGGAAATGCAGTTTGCTACATCTCACCTTGAGAAATAAAGTAACTTGAACAGTTTCCGATTTTCTACTCGTAAAGCTGTTGGATTGCATTTGTGTCGTCGCCGTAGCTGCCAGGACCCGAACATCCAGCTCTATAGAGAGCAAATTCCTTTCCAGCGGGTAGCTAGGCTTCTGGGTATCATATTTGATCGCCGTCTGACATACAATGACCACAAAAAACCCTCTGCGGGAGAAGACTCTTAACATTATGAACTGTGTTGCTCACACCGCCTACGGGGCAGATAGATCTACGCGTTTGATTCTGTACAGATTGCTCATTTGTTCGAAACTCGACTATGGCCATGGCTGTGCCAGTGCTTCCAACAAACGCATGCTCGACACTGTCCACAATGCCGCCTTGCGTGTAGCAACAGGAGCATTCTGGACCTCTCAGATAGCAAGTCTTCTAGCAGATGCTGATGAACCACCACTCGCCCCGAGACGAGATACACTTGGACTGCGGTATGTGTGCAGGGTGACAATCTCCTCTAAATCCGGCATGCCAAGCCTTGTTAGCCGACCGTACGCTTGCGCTGTTCTGTGGCGGATGTGGCAATATTCTACCTCCTTTCTGAGTGAAGGTGCGGGAACTGGCAGAGAGGAGCTGTATCCAAATGCGCCGCATCAGAAGGATTGAACCACTGCCCGTCCCTCCCCCCGGGATCTGATTCAGCCTTCAATAGACGGCATTGTGGGACGCTCGAAATAATGAACTTACCTCGGAAATGTTTTGGTTGAAGGCTCTAGAACACGTGCATGCCTATCACTAATGCACTCTCACCTACATCGACGGTTCGAAAATTGCTGATGGTGTGGGCTGTGCCTTTGTAAGTGACCCCACGATTAGATCGTCCACGCTGCCTCCTCACGCAACGGTTTACACGGCTAAACTTCTGGCCATCACGAAGGCCATGCGTTTCATCGAAATTGGGAGCGATGTCGATCGCGTAATAATTTCGGACTCTTCGAGTAGCTTTCTTGCGCTAAAACGATTTCATTCGCATGACCCGATCGTGCAGGGTATTTTATTGCGTCTAACCATGCTTAAGTGAGCGGGGAAAATGTAACACTGCTGGATAACAAGCCATGTTGGAATAGGGGGGAATGAGCTAACCGACCAAGCAGCAAAACATGCTGCACCGAGACAGTACACCCATACGTTTCCTCTTCCCGCGACGCACCTGAGCCAGACAATACATTCTTGCAGGAAAGGTGGCAAAAAAATTTGGACTCAACCGGCGAAAACAAACTAAGAACCAACAAGCCAAGTCTGGGGTGATGGAAATCATCATACATAACTTTCCGGAAGGAAAAAGTAATGCTGGCCAGGATTCGGATAGGTCACGAATATGCTACCCATGGTTATATACTGCGAAGCGAGGACAGGTCTCGCATTATCCACGCCAGCGCGGAGTGCCCTATTTCCCCAAGTATTTGACCATCTTTGCCTAAACTGCCTCAGGTGCAGCCTTAATCCTTGGGACGGAGCGCGAGGAGGGAGGGGCGGGGGAGGGCAGGCGGCCATTGTCCACGCACTCGTGGCGGTGAGGTCAGGTGCCGTCAGGTGAGGTCAGGTGCCGTCAGGTGAGTCAGGTGCCGTCAGGTGAGGTCAGGTGCCGTCAGGTGAGTCAGGTGCCGTCAGCGGGAGCGCGGGAATGCCGCTTTTGTGAACGGGATCACTGGTCGCGCGCCCGGCGTGGAGTGCTGTGGGCTGCGTGGGACAGCCAGCTTCCCATCGGTCGCACATTTTCCGCCGGAACGCTGTGTGCCGGTGGGTCGTCAGTTCCGCCGTGCCCAGCCTAGGTTCCGGTGAAAAAAATACACGGCAGATGTGTGCGCCCATGATTCCCGCGATATCAGACGGCCGGAAATGAGCCCTATTGTTCGATTGTCGTGGGGCGAGACTATCCGCCCACAGCCAGCTCAATCACAAAATGTCTCTGCCGGCCTGAGAGCCGGCACTCTCCTCTCGGCTGTAGCGTGCGCGCGAATCTCTCCGGCGAACATGCGCTGGTGAATGGTGACAGACTGACGACGGCGAGACAGACTGTGACGTCACAGACAGACTGTGACGACGGCGAGATAGCCGCCCAGCGTTACTCTACTGCTCCCTCCGCCCACCCGCTGATTAACCTCCGCCCACCCGCTGATTAACCTCCGCCCACCCGCTGATCCACGCCGGATACTTTACACCACAGGTGGGGGCTTTGCGTAACTATTGTTGTCAACATGTGATTCAACTATATTGCTTTCATGCAACAGCGTACACTGAATGATAATGGTGACAATTATGAGTGTTGCATTGGCAGAACTAAATATACAGGCGTTTCCAACAATGAAGGAGGTCTATTGTACTGATTTGTAAAGCAACATTCGTTCTTTTCCTTAGAATGAACTTGGCGCCCCTTAAAAAAAATCAGGGAGCGATTGCCAGCATTGGGTGACCATTAGGAGGAAGTCAAATATCGGTGTTGCATGGCAACACCAGTATTTTGATTGGTGTTGCACAGGCAATACGAGAAGTACACGAGCCTCCACCCAGTTATGCACCGACACGATTTGGCGGTCTCACTCTGCTACCCTATCGGCTCAAAGTACAGAACGGCCAATCCTTCCCAGAGCCCGCGCTGCACAGACATGGCACTACGGAGGCATCACTCTTCACAGTTGCCTATTTCTATAACCGGCGCGCTCGTCCTGGCTCCTTTTCTCGGTCGTACCCCGCCCCCTTCCACACAGGTGTTGCAGACGGGTCTACGACACAGTCCAGAGACGGGTCATCCACGTGATAAAACGGCAGCTATGACATCCGCTAAGGAGAGTGAATAATGAATGGTTGATTGAAACCTATCCACTGCGTCGCTCCACAAAATGTTCGCCTCAATTTGGAGATGGCATTGGTGGAAAAGAGCACGCTTATGAAAGCCAGTACCAAGTCCATTACATTTTACGAAAGTTTCCTCATCCCCGAATCCTTTTCTTCATGTTCCTTTGCTGATTTGCTTTGCATGTTGGCATCAGGAAACGCCTTTTCGCAGGATTAACCAGCGAAAAAAGACATTATTTTACTTCAAAACTTCCCGGCCATCATACATCATAAACATACCATTCATTTTACCCGTGAATACCACGCCCATATTTATTTACGGTTCCAATACCAGTTTTGTTTCTGTTAGTGAACGCTCCGTTCTGCATGACACTTGGGCCGAAACATAATGCCGATCTCGTGCATCATGCTGGGCGAATTTGATCACTTACAACACAACGGCTTGACCATCTGCCCGTTTCCATCTCACAAAGCCGTTCCACCTACGAGGCGACTGTGAAAATGCCAGCCAACGAACCGGTTTCTGCAGATTGTGGAATGCAAGAATGTCTCGCTCAGGCCATCCAACTACAGCACAATGGGGTTAAGTCTAGTTATCGCCAAGGAAGAATAGCCGTATTGACAGCGTCCATTGAAGTTCCACCTGCGGCTTCATGAAGCAGTCGGCAGCAGCTCCTACTCCAACATTTGTGATCTGAAACAGCGACCATTCGTCAAACAAATATTTTATTTTAACCCCATTCCTGTGTCACGATGCGATTCGCTCGATGCGGTTTTTACGTGTCACTTGTGAATTCAGGAAACAGCCAATCACATATCTTGGTGTAATAGTTGATGACAAATTAACATAGAGGGGTCACATAGCATATGTTGCTGTAAAAACTAGCAGAAATGCGAGGCATAATGGGAAGAGCTATATACACAAGTCACAAGTCGTGAATTGAAATATTTATATAATACTTTGATTCTTCCCTATTTAAATGCGTATGCATTAATATGGGGAAGCAATTTTCCAACACGATTAGATAGCATTATTAAAGTACTAAAAAGAGCATCATAGATTATCAGCACTATGCATTCCCTACAAATGAATTATTTGTGAAATATAACATTTTGAAGCTCGCTTATATTGTACAGGAACAGAGCATATTACTACTTCATATATTTTTTAATCAAACATTACCAATCACTATAATGAATATGTTTCGATACTCATCACCAAGTAGTTTAAGGCATATTGATCATTGCCATCTGCCTTTTTCAACAAAATCCTATAGACTTCATCATATCATCCATATCATATCATAGCACCAAGAAATTGGAATAGTATCATTGGTTCTAAATTTTCTTCCTGTAATCACATACCTATTAAGAAGGAAGATATAAAAAGTTATCAGAGCTTGTTTCATTGACTTACATATCAGAAACTAACTGACAAGCAAAAACTAACTGAATAAACTGCACACAATATAAAAGAACAGGGATAATATGTAGGTGGTTATATAAGTATGCAAGAGTAAAGCTAGATCGGCAAGTATATGCATATATGATGATGCACGTGTATGTATGTGCTTAATTGCACATATATACAGGTGTGTATATGCAGGTGTGTAAATGTGTATGGATGCATATGTGTGTATGTTTATGTATGTGCATGTTGGTATGTGTGTATGTATGTATATTTGCATAGATGATATGTGCGAGTGCATGTGTCTATGTGCGCAAGGAATGTGTATGTGCATGTGCAAGTATGTGTGCTTGTGTACGTGTGTATACATGGATCCAACTTCTCCCTTTCCCCCTCATAACACATTTCACTATGTGGCCCCAAGAGTTCCTTGGTGTTACTAGCTTGCTGCCTAACTGAGGTGCTCCCGGGGCTGCTTCTACTAATAACTGGTGGTGGCCTATCTGCAAAAAGAAAGACAAAAAAGATGCAAACAATTGTACTGAAATGGTGTTATGGAGAAGGATGACATGTATTGGCATCCTGAGGCATTCCTAAACTGGCTGTCCCAACTTTTGAATAGCTGGCCATAGGAAAGCCCAATATAAATCGAACCTGCAATAGTGCGTGTAGCCAAATAGGATAGGCTGCTGCATACGAAACAGGGGTCGACATTAGGAGAAAAAAATGTTTGAGCTGTAGAGTCCTGCTATCTGATAATATACCTGTACTATGCTTGCACGCCATTGCCTGTCAAACCCTGCGCGCTCCACTTCCATAAGCATACACGAACGTTGGTTGCAGAGGAGATGAGGCATGTCTGTACATTTTGGATAATTTTTGTCAACGTCGAACTACATTTTAGGCTATGTTGAGAAGTATAACATGTATTTCCAACACCAGGTGCCGTGGTACCAGTACTTTTGCATCGCCCGGTGCCGGGAGGTCTTACCTGATGAGTTTAAATGGAGATCGACACCGGCTGCAGTTGGTAGAATTCGATGTACTCTACGACGACAGTCCCCCTGAAAATAGTGTCACACCATCCACGTCATCGCTCATGGTTGACACCGTGCAACACCATCCATGTCATCGCTCGGGGTTGACACCGTACCACACCATCCATGTCAACGATCAGGGTTGACACAGTGCCATACCATCCATGTCATCGCTCATGGTTGACACCGTACCACACCATCCATGTCATCGATCAGGGTTGACACAGTGCCATACCATCCATGTCAACGCTCAGGGTCGACACAGTGCCATACCATCCATGTCAACGCTCAGGGTCGACACAGTGCCATACCATCCATGTCAACGCTCAGGGTCGACACAGTGCCATACCATCCATGTCATCGCTCATGGTTGACACCGTACCACACCATCCATGTCATCGATCAGGGTTGAAACAATTCCATACCATCCCCTGTACGTCGGGGTGCCATACACCATCCATGTCAACGCTCATGGTTGACACCGTGCCACACCATCCATGTCATCGCTCGGGATTGACACAGTGCCACACCATCCATGTCATCGCTCGGGATTGACACAGTGCCACACCATCACTGTCAACGCTCATGGTTGACACAGTGCCACACCATCCATGTCGGGCGCTAAATGACCGAACCGAGTCGATGCGCCCTAAAACTTAAATAACCAACCAACCACTATCCATGTCATCGCTCGGGTTGAACACAATGTTCAGGGGTGACGGTCAGGGATGCAAGATAAGTGAATGCTTTCGGGAGTGGTTTTACGAGACCTGGACCCATTAGCAGAAGTCGTTCCCTTAGGTACGCAGTACTGATGGGGATTCCTATTTAGCAACAAATCTTCAGCGAGAGGTAATAATTGCGGCTAGCGCCTCGACGGGGCAGTCCTGTTCGGCTAAGTGATGTCGGCCAGGGGCTAAATATCCATGCTGGTAGCGAGTCCAACCCCGAGTGGTGACGCACGATGGACACCAATCATGGTCGGTACCTACCAACTGTGACATCGTCGTTGCGAATGAGTGGGCGTGAGCGAGTGGATAGCACTGGATTGGCACTGATGAGCCAGATCGCACACTTAGTCCATCTTTTGCAACTTAGCAATTTAGCCTTGGCCATATCTTGCACGATAACGAGCATTTGGTGAAAAACCATGTAGGGATTGATTTTTTTCGCGCCCAACATGGGATGCCTCGATTAATATAAGAATATACTAGTCACAAACTTGATAGCGCATTGGGGCTTGGAGATCGGGTATCTACAGCGCTTGGCTATCACGTACGCCAGCACTCGCAATACACGCCAGTCAGTTGTTTTAAGCAGCACAACGGTTGCAAAGCCTTGCAACGTTTCTGCCATGCTTATGTTGGCAACTGGGTAGATTTGAACCACTCAACGCGGAATTGGAAGCCTGCAAGCGAAACGTTCGGTAGCTCCAGGCCCATGCATGGTTTCGGCTCCGGGCATTAGTAGGTGTGAAACCTGCCGAGAGGACGCAGCTCCACCAATAGATGGTGAAATGGTGGTGACTGAAAGAGATTGCGACTTCAGTGGCTTAAACGTCGCACTGAGCTCGTGGAGCTCGTGGACTGAGCCCGTGGACTCAGTCAGGCTAAACCGAACCGACCTGAGTGGCATGCATAGTTACGCCGACTCACATGGCGATAATCGCCGGCAACTCATTGAGCTAGAGAAGCATGAGAACGCCGAGAAGGTCGGCACAAGTGCGGGGTGACTCACTGGAATGTGACGGTGCCGGTGGCTGCGGGCGTGAAGATATCTGTGACTGAAGTCTTGGCCGCTGGGTTGCCGTGGCGGATGGTGGCACCCTGTCGGCAGTCCAGTCACGTCACGTCACGTCACGTCACGTCACGACGTTCAGCCGGTGGCCGCGTGTACCGCACGTGACGGGTGTGCAGATGAACACAGCCGGTCGACAGGTCAACAAGTCTCAGGTGCCCCCCGCACGACGGGCCGTGTGCGCCTGTCCGGGCAGTGGACGCCAGTCGGCCGGATGGTTAACTGACGCCGAGATGTCCGGCCAGTGCAGGGCTGTGAAGCTGCCAAAGCTGTGAAGCTGTGCAGCTCTCGGGCAGGGCTGTGAAGCTGCCACATGGTGTTTGGCTGCCAGATCAGCACGCAGCAGACACGTCACCGGGTAGAATGACGATTTTTCCGGACCGTCTCAGGATGGCGGCTCAGGCAGATAGGTGAAAGATAGTTAGTTGTAGGGTGTGCCGAACCATGTTGGAAATTTGGGCTCCTGCAACTCTTAGTGTTAGTTCAGCAAGAGAATGGTAACGCAGCTAAACATTTATGTTAAGAGACTGTTGCTTTTTGTTTTTGGTTGTGCGTGGGGAGGCAGGGTGTATGTGTTGGGCTTGTTTTGGTTGTGTTTTCATAAACGTAATCAGAAGTTTTCTGTAGTTTCTGGGAACAAGAGCTTGCACCAAGTAGAGCTGATGTGTGTGGACTCCAACCAAACCAGACTGATGTGCAGAGTGAAATTAATGATTTACAATTCCGCATTTCGAGGGGAATTTACTTCGGCTATCCAATTTTAAGAGGATAATGTTCTTCATGTTTGTGCTATTGGAAACTTCTTTTGACTCCGGATCAGTTTTGGAAAGCTACAAAGAAGCTTTGTTTGCATGTTTGCAGTCATCGCCACCAAAACACTACTGAAGACTCCAGCAAAAAGGATAATTTTTCGCAAATGACAAAGTTCTGGGTGACAAGAATCCGGGCCAAGGCTGCTTTTCCAACGCTACGGGTAATAATTATATTTAAAGAGCACAATTCAGCGAAGGGTTTAATGCGCCGTCCAGCAGGACCACCCTGCTGCTGTCTCCATCCTAATCGGTTTAGTTGCCAGCTAATCCGCCAAGTTGGGGATATCGTAAGCATGCGTGGCGACTCGACCTCATTGTTGTGCCGCATTAAAACGAAGCAAAACTACATGAAAACGAATACTTTGACAATTACAATGCATCACAAGGCTTTAAAAGACAAGTGTTTCGTTTCAAAATACCAATTTTCATTCGACGTTGCAATTTTTCTAGATGACCTCCTCCCCACTCTCGCTTAACAAGAGCGGTATTACAATTGTTATGGGTGGCACTACTTGGTGCGCGTTGTCAAGAAATAATAATGTACTTCCGCAACTGGCACATGTTTTAGGAGACATGCGAAGTAACTGTATAATTCAGCTTTATTTTACCCCTCAATATTTCTTTGAGAGAGGGGCGAATCTGAAAGTAATTTAATTCGCCAAGGTCCTGGGAAACGACCTACTCTTTTCGAAAAGCATCCTTACTCTCTGTGTTGTTACGGTAGCGTAACACATGGTGCAGAGGAGGGGTGTATGTAGTGCTGTGTAGTGGTCAGTGAGGGATTTTGAAACTACATCGACAAAACAAGTAGTGCAGGTACGATTCAGCTCCCATGTACTATCTACATCTGATTTGGCTATTCGCAATATTCGCACCACTTAGTTGCGTAAGTGGGTGGTTGTGACTTTACGACGCACTCAGCAGCTGAGGCCACATGGCGTCGCCTGCCTCCCACCCTGGCAGGAAGGGCGGGCACCGCGGGGAATCGAACCCCGTACCCCTGGCTTGCCAGACGCCCAGCTTAACCACTGCGCTACCGACGCCCTAATAGCGTAAGTGACAGATGCGTCGAAGGATGGCGAAAAATTTCGCACAAACTAACTAAGAAACAATTTGAAGCTTTTTGCTTGCTTGATTGGCGTACTGCCGATGCGAATTGATGCTTTCGGAGTACTGGATAGGGAAAACATGGACGAATGCAGGCAACGGTATCCTGTTGTTTCCGGAGTTCCGGTCAGGGAAGGTAGGGACGAGTGTAGGTAACGGTGTCCTATTGTTTCCGAAATTATGGGCAGGGAAGGTAGAGGCGAATCTAGTTAACGGTGTAATGTTGCATCCGGAGTTCTGGGCAGGGAAGGTAGGGATGAGTGTAGGTAACGGTGTCTTGCTTCCGGAGTTCTGGGCAGGGAAGGTAGAGATGAGTGTAGGCAACGGTGTCCTGTTATTTCCGGAGTTGAAGGAAGACAAGGACGGGTGTAGGTCTGCAATGAGGTGAGATGATGTTGGAACTGTATCCGATTGCTGGATATGAATTGTACCGTGAGCGGGAGGGCGGGAGCTAAATCTCCAACGCAAGAAGAGCCAAATCATGCCAGGCTTCAGTGTAAGCGCAACTGACCTGATGACAGCCGACCAGGATGGTGTCCCCAGCGCCAGTGAACGAGCCGGCGACACCGCTGCTCTGAATGATGAAGCCCTTGAAGCTGCCGCTGTTCGCACTCAGAGTCACTGCAGATGGTAGGTACATGCTTGGATTACACCATCCAAACCACCGGTGTTACCGAGTTGCACGTTACTGAATCACACGTCACTGAATCACACGTCACTGGATCACAGGTCACTGAATCACACGTCACTGGATCCAGTCACCGAATCACATGTCACTGAACTCAGTCACTGAATCACTCGATCGAAGCCGTCTTAAGCTCACATAGCAAGTAACCACCGACTCTGGATGGGAAGTCCAGGGGCGAGTACTCCAGGGGCGAGTGTTTCAGGGGTGAGTAGTCCAGGGGTGAGTGGTCCAGGGATGAGTAGTGCAGGGTTGAGGTCATGGTCGGATCCATGAATTTTTCCAGGAGAGGGGGTACATTTCTCGTAGTGGGGCCTTCAGCCGAAGAACAATTCAAGCCTTTTCGTTTCAAAAGGGTGTGTTCTTCCTGTTTTTTGGCTGAAAACAAAAACTTCAGGGGACGGGGAGGGAATGGGGGCGGCAGTCGTGACTTCCTTAACGCTATTGTGTGAGGCATGCACAATTGTTGCATTGCCAAGGGGCGGCTTATTCGGTCCCGTTCAGGTATCACTGACCAATGGACCACATTTGTTAAACGAAAATACACCCCACAAACTTGCATCGTTAAATACATTATATAAACACAGAACTCCGAAATCTTAAAAACGGCGGATGCAGTGGACAAAACTGTAAATTCTTGTTTTACTATAGTTCTTGAGCTTGGATCAACATTCCCGTCTAATTTCTATCAATAGGCTCCACATTACTAGCGTTTTCAATTGCGGGCTTATAAAGGTCGTACTCGGGGTACGTACCTTTAAGGTACTACTAGAGTAAACGTACTCAGGGTACCCGAAATTTGGGGAAATACCAGCGAAAATTCGCTTTGTAATCAACTAAATTTGCATTCATGAGCAAATATTATTTTATTCATATTATACCGAATGCTGTCCTATAAATAGACAAATATCACGGGCGACAGCAGATACACAAAAATAGGGTAGCCGCCGAATTTGTTTGCCCTGGATCCGCCTTTGCCCACGACATATGCATCAGTCAGTGCATAAAACATCCGTAAAACTTCATTCGTTTTGAAACCTGGACAGCCAGTCTTGCCGACTCATTCCATGGTTGGTTAGTTGGTTGGTTATTGGTTTTACGCACGTCGACCGTTGAGTCATGTAGCGTCGCCAATCTCTCACGCCGATTGGTCGCGGGCGAAGAGTAGCGACAGGTGAGACTCGAACCCACAACCTTTGATGTGAGACTAGCATCTTACCCCTAGACCACTCGTCCCCGACTCATTCTATGAAGAATCTTTATCTTTACATGAACATACCTAGCATAGGTGCCTCTGTTCCAAAGCTGACGCTGATCCACCTATGCCGGATTAAAACAAAATATTCCTTGAATATATGAATTCCAAAGAAATCAACAATGATGTGATTGTGTGCCAGAGGCCTTTACAATGTGCGAAACCACCACAAACCCCCTGATAATTTCTTACCGTGGAACCGCCTCTGCCATTTATGTGCATATTTAGAATCGCGGAATGTGTACCATGTATGCGTTCCGCATCACTTATGTCGGCTAGAGACTAGTTATGAACATAACGTGCAAAAAGCTGAATGACTCTGAAAGCTCATCAAACTGTAAAAATTGGCTTCACCTGCCATGCAGAATATCTGCCTTGAGCCGCCTCTGATCAACGAAGAAAATTGTTCCGGCATAATACGTGCAAGAGAGGCCTAGGAAAAGACACTAAGTTTCAGAGCTTGGTCATAACACGATCACAAGCGGGAAGCATCAAAAATCGGACAGGAATTTCAGAAGCCCCCTCTCCCTTCAAAAATAGTTAAATAGGGCTTTTCCCAACCAGAGGGGCGCCACCTTTTCATAGGGGAAACATGTCCCGGTGCCCCCACCCCGCATTCACTCCTGTGTGGAATGTTCGCCTCTCAGCTGGAAGTTGTTCAAGTCACACCCGTCTCTGCCATTCGCTGCCAACGAATCGGCAACATATACTGGGGACGCTATTTGACCAAAGCAGTCAACGCGTCATAGATCCAATAACCAATACCCACCCGACTAACTATAGATTCGCTTCACAGACCGTTGTGCCTGTAGAGATGCTCGCTTCACAGTCGTGCTTTTTCGGAGTTGCGTGGGCCCTTGAATGGGCAAAACTAATGTCAAGGCTCCCGTACGAAGATGCATGAAAGCCCTGGTCACGCTTGATCTTCCATACGAGTGGTGTCCGTTTATAAAGATCCTGGACAGTACTTGTGCCTGAACGATCTACTTGACCTCGCTCCTGCTACCGCTGGCTCAATGAATTTGACCCTGGATGGAGATGTCCACACTGAGCACCATATTTCCACACTGGATGTCATACAAATGGGCATATACTAATTGCCCCTTATGTTAAGTCTGGATTGGGGTTGGGGGGGGGGCAATATAGTCTGGAAATAGGGGTGGGGTAGCGATGTGGCCGGGCTTCCCATCGTCCTGGGCCGCCCTGGTTGGAGCTCCCGAGTTCGGTTGGTTGTCATTCTCGGCCTACTCTGGAGACGGTACACGTGGCTGCGGGCTGCGGCGGCGTCTAGTGCATTCGTCCTGAGAGACGGCTGCGTGCGAACGCGTGTGACGGCTGGTGTGAAGAACTAATTGTGTGACGATATTCAGCCCACAACTCTTCGGACGCCTTGCTTCTCAGCCACTCAGCACGCGCCGCACTCAACGCCGGCACCATGGCTGGAGCGGCACTCCGAGCGGCACTCCGAGCGGCACTCCGAGCGGCACTCCGCCGACTGTCAGACACCGTGACCAATGGCACACACTCGTGCACTGCGCCGGCTGTCAGACGCCGTGACGAATGGCACACACTCGTGCACTGCGCCGGCTGCCAGACGCCGTGACGACTGCTGACCAATGGCATACACTCGTGCACTGCGCCGGCTAGTTGTGGAACTTCGACCATAGTTGTGAAATAGCCATATCCTGGACTTTTGACATCCAGAATATCACGCTCTCCCAAAAATCATATTCTCTGAAGATTGAATGGTGCTGCTTGATAACGAGCTGATCCATCTTACACATTTTCCCCACCACTACCTTGACTTAAGACTTTCCTGAAACCGAATCAGCTCCTTCATACAATCTCGAAGCGCCGACGGTTTTTTCCTTGTTGTCATTGAAGTGCAAATTCAGTGTATACTGTTCAGATGTTTGAGAAAACTGGAGAAGGGGCATTATATTTACTACAATTTGTTCAGTCTCCTTTGCACAATAGCCAAAATACAAACAAGAGGTAGGATCTGTAAGTCCTAATGTTCAGACAGTTACCGGTGTTACAAACGACTAGCAAAAAATACCAGAAAACGATGCCCTCAGAGTTCAAAAGCTCAATAATCATATGTTTTAAAAGTCCAGACGTTCAAATTATAAATCCAACCCTGGCTTCGGCCGTTCTCCTGGCCGTATATCACAACCCTGGCCTCGACCGTTCTCCTGGCCGTATATCACAACCCTGGCCTCGACCGTTCTCCTGGCCGTATATCACAACCCTGGCTTCGACCGTTCTCCTGGCCGTATATCACAACCCTGGCTTCGACCGTTCTCCTGGCCGTATATCACAACCCTGGCCTCGACCGTTCTCCTGGCCGTATATCACAACCGCTTCGGCCGTTCTGCGTATATCACAACCTCCTGGCCTCCGACCGTTCTCCTGGCCGTATATCACAACCCTGGCTTCGACCGTTCTCCTGGCCGTATATCACAACCCTGGCTTCGACCGTTCTCCTGGCCGTATATCACAACCCTGGCTCGACCGTTTCCTGGCCGTATATCACAACCCGGCTTCGACCGTTCTCCTGGCCGTATATCACAACCCTGGCCTCGACCGTTCTCCTGGCCGTATATCACAACCCTGGCTTCGACCGTTCTCCTGGCCGTATATCACAACCCTGGCTCCAACCCTGGCTTGACCGTTCTCCTGGCCGTATATCACAACCCTGGCTTGACCGTTCTCCTGGCGTATATACAACCCTGGCCTCGACCGTTCTCCTGGCCGTATATCACAACCCTGGCTTCGACCGTTCTCCTGGCCGTATATCACAACCCTGGCTTCGACCGTTCTCCTGGCCGTATATACACCTTCGTTCTCCTGGCCGTATATCACAACCCTGGCCTCGACCGTTCTCCTGGCCGTATATCACAACCCTGGCTTCGGCCGTTCTCCTGGCCGTATATCACAACCCTGGCCTCGACCGTTCTCCTGGCCGTATATCACAACCCTGGCCTCGACCGTTCTCCTGGCCGTATATCACAACCCTGGCTTCGACCGTTCTCCTGGCCGTATATCACAACCCTGGCCTCGACCGTTCTCCTGGCCGTATATCACAACCCTGGCTTCGGCCGTTCTCCTGGCCGTATATCACAACCCTGGCTTCGGCCGTTCTCCTGGCCGTATATCACAACCCTGGCTTCGGCCGTTCTCCTGGCCGTATATCACTTGAATGCGCTGTCACACACCACACTAGCGTACGCAATCGTGAATCACTTCCACTCTTCATCATTTTCACATCGTCCGTGTTACGCAATATCATACAGTTTAGCACAATGTGCATTGATTTATCATGCGTCATCCTCGATGAGCGGCAGTTTCCTTATGCTTGCGTATTGGTTGGTTATTTGTTTTACGACACGTCGACCGTTGAGTCATATAGCGTCGCCAATATCTCACGCCGATTGGTCGCGGGCGAAGAGTAGCGACAGGTGAGATTCGAACCCATAATCTTTCGATTGTGAGACGAGCAGCTAACCCCTAGACCACTCGTCCCCTATGCTTGCGTATTAAAGCAGAGCAGAAAGA
This sequence comes from Ashinkailepas kermadecensis, assembly GCA_034440615.1. NCBI lineage: Eukaryota > Metazoa > Arthropoda > Thecostraca > Neolepadidae > Ashinkailepas > Ashinkailepas kermadecensis. Next base: position 43,131 of record JAOTOM010004211.1, read on the forward strand.
GGAGACATGGGCTTTGCGAGCGTTCAAGTTGGATTATTTCTTGCCATTGACTGCGGGGACAAGCCCCGGAGCCCCATGTTGCTTGCCTCCTGGCCCATGAAGCGTGCCTGCACTCACCTTATGACCTGGGGACGAGTGGTCTAGGGGTAAGATGCTCGTCTCACAATCGAAAGATTGTGGGTTCGAGTCTCATCTGTCGCTACTCTTCGCCCGCGACCAATCGGCGTGAGAGATTGGCGACACTATATGACCCAGCGGTCGACGTGTCCTAAAACCAATAACCAACCAATCACCTTATGACCTTTCCCCCTGTGGAACTACTTTGTTCCCCCTCTCCCCGTCCTCAAAGGGGATCTCCAACTACTCGGGGACCAGGCAATTTCTGAGATGAAAAAAGCGCAACTTTCCCAGATATCGCCCAACTCTCGGGCTTTTTTGGTTGGGTTGTTCCCCATCCCTTCCGACCATTTTGCGTCGGTCCTCCCGGACGGACACCCTCGTGATGGTCTGCACACGAGGTCGCAGCTGGGTGGAAATCGCACCTTTGATCTTGCCGTTGCGGAGTTTGTCCGCCTTCAGCACGAAGTTTGCGTTGCTGGCCTTCCGGTCAAAGCCATGCTGCGGCGTGAGGGTTGAACACGCTTTATTGAAGGCCGAGCTGCCCTCCTGGAACTCTTGGTTGCTGAATCCGGCCGCCAGGTGCGTGCAGACGGCCACCGTCGCCACTTGCAGCAGTAGCAGCTTCATTGTGTCGGACCTGTCGGCAGCGGCGGGCAGCGGTCAGGGGGGTGGCGGGCAGCGGTCAGGGGGGCGTGGCCAGTGTCACAGTCAGCGCCGTTGGTGGCCGATAAGCTTTGGTGGTTTATGTGAGCAGCTAGCTTTGGTTTGTCATGTGGGTGGTGGTTTTGGTTGGTTATGTGGGCAGTTGGTTCAGTGGGCGACTCGACCAGATGACGTCAGAGCCAGGAGTATTACCAGCTGTGGCCGTTATGAGAATACCCTCTAAGTAACACGTAAATATAAATAAATTCAAATATAAGGAAACAAAGAAACAAAGAAACAAAGAAACATAAAGAAACAAAGAAACATAAAGAAACAAAGAAACATAAAGAAACAAAGAAACATAAAGAAACAAAGAAACATAAAGAAACAAAGAAACAAAGAAACATAAGGAAACAAAGAAACATAAAGAAACAAAGAAATATAAAGAAATATAAAGAGATATAAAGAAAGATAAGGAAATATCAAGAAATATAAAGAAATATATAACTCCCGACGAGGCAGCACCTTTCCGTGGTGGGGGTTGGGGGGGGGGGATTGCGTGCCCCAATGATCCGGCTCCCGTCTTACCGGTGAGGGGTCAGACGAAGAGTGCCTCACTCGTCCTCCCATCCATACGCTCCCATTCCAATGCCCATTTCATCTCAACATTCATGTCCTTCACCTGGCCCTGCAACACCAACTCTCCCCACTATGAGTAGGTAGGACAACTTCCCCGGTTATGCCCTCCAGCTCAGTTTTATCGGGGTAGTCGCGCGCCCCTCGGCCCGCCCCCCGGGGCTGATTTGAGTCCTGGAGGCTGAGGTCCCCCATCGCACGGTGCTAGTTGTGACAGGGGACCAACACCCGATATCCCGGAGGGGCGGGCCCATACGGGTCAAGTGGCTGGTCGCCTCGGGCCGGGGACCTGGGATTCTTCCCAGTGTCTGCCGGCCCGGCCGGCTGGGGTCAAGGGGTGGGCGGCGCTGGATCCCGGTCGGGGTGGTGAGTCTCTCTCTCCTGGCCGGGCGAAGGCGCCGCCCGCTCCGTATAGCTCTTCGGCCGTCTGGCGTCCTCCCGTCCGCGGGAAACAGGCGTCCCCCCAGTAGGGCCCTATGCGGAGGGGCGCCCGAGGAGCCGAAACCAAGAAACAGCACATGGCACCAACAACAAAACAAAACACTCCTGGTCCCTCCCGTGAGGGTCCAGTGCATCGTCCGAACCAACGGCGACTCCCTCCCTGGGGCGGACCAAAAATACCAAGATTTAAAACGCACGTTCTCCATGCTAGTCACTCTTAGTCACCGCACTATCGCATCCATTTTCTACACCGCCGTCACCACGCTCTCGCCCGAGAACCCACTCGCTTGGGACAGGGCCGACTGGTCGACTCGATTCTATGCCCTATCGTATCGACCTTAGCGTGTATTCCCCCCCCCTTTTAGTCACTCCCAGTCAACATATCCTTTGTTTTACAATGGAACTGTAGAGGCATTATGACCAGTCTCTAGGAGCTACAGATTTTACTACATAACCGAAACCCGGTCGTTATTTGTACACAGGAGACGAAGCTCACGCCAGACACACCGTTTTATCTAAGCAATTACCGGGTTTTTCGTAAAGACAACCACACCGATACTGTTGCGTATGGAGGCGTCATGTTGGCGGTGCACAGCAGTGCTCCCGCTGAACACCTTGCTGTTAGTAAGTCTCTTCAGGCGGTAGCATCAAAAGTCTTCTTCGGTCACCGCCCGGTCACCGTATGCTCAGTGTACCTCCCTCCTGGACCCCTTTGCCTTCTGCAGCACTCCGACGACTTGTAGCCTAGCTCCCACACTCATTTTGCTATCGGGTGACTTCAACGCCCACCACACTGTATGGAGATGTGCCGACACGAATGTGAGTGGACGCTCACTTGAATCATTAATTTTACACGAGTCACTATGCGTACTTAATACTGGCGCACGGGTACATTTATCGACACCTTCGGGAAATACTTCTGCGCTGGACCTCAGTAGCACCAGCCCGGAGATAACGAATTGTTTCTATTGGTTCGTCGATGATGATCCCAGAGGCAGGGACCATTTCCCCGTTTGGCTTGAATTCTTAGAAGGATCAGTTCTTGGACCCAGGCCACAGCGGTATAATTTTAGAAACGTTCATTTATGCATTAATTTCATGATACATGCCCTCCACGTACAGTGGCTGTTATGGACAGTCTGGGTATAACTCGCAGATATTTCCAAAGAAGGGATAGATTTGTGGTCAATAGTGGGAGCAGATGCGCAACAAACATTCATACACCAACATAATACAATATCCATATGTAATCCATATGCAACACGAGCTATAAACGAATAGTTTATAGAAGTGATACGAAAGCGATGGCCTAAAGATGAGTTCATAGTGTACACACATCCATTGTGTAAGTTTTTTTGTGACCAGTGTTGTTCGCAGAGATAAGCTAGTGCATGTTTCTTGAAGTTAGACAGCCTCGATGTTTTTGTTTCAGTAGGAAGTTTGTTATAGTGGAAGACAGATGAGCAGAGAAATCTCTTGCGGCCCGCCTCTCTGTGTATGGCTGGCAGGTGCAGGTGGTCGTCTGCACGTGTATGACGGTTTCGCAGGGTAGAGTTTGCAGTGATTTGATCGGCAATGTGCGTTGGCTCACCCGTCAGAATGATCTTGTGGAGCAAAGTAAAGCCTTGAAATAGATGCAGATCAGATGCCGTGAGTAGACCCAACTCGTTACGGGCATCAGAAACATGATCAAATTTCCGTAGACCTGACACGACTCTAGTGGCTAAGTTAATGATCTTGTCTAGTCTGTGGATGTTTGCTGCCGACCCGTTCCCGTAACCAGATATGCAGTATCGGATATTGGATATAACTACGCTATTGACTGTAGTGAAGAGGGTACTGGTGGCAGATGGTGACGCAGATGGCTTAGGGCCAGAAGGGATCCAGTGCACTTGCGGACCACATCAGCTACATGGGAATCCCACGACATGTGGCGATCAAATGTCACCCCAAGGTTCCTACACGAATGGCCCTCATCTATCACGGCGTCCCTAAATCACACTTGTATCGGGGTAATATTGCGAAGATTCTGACGCGATCCGAACGTGAGAAGCTGAGTTTTGGTCGGGTTTACCTTCAAACAGTTATCCAGGAAGTAGTCGTAGAGTTGGCTCAGACATGTCTCCATCTGACATCAGATTTGGGAGATCAGATTTGCGACCGGAGATAGGACCTGGGTGTCATCTGCGAACTGAGTGACGTGTGCCACCGGGACGTGCAAACTGAGGTCGTTCGAAAAGATGCAATAGAGGAGTGGACCTAGTGATGAGCCTTGAAAAAAACACCTATGTTGTTTGGGAGAAAGGAGGAGAGATGCCCGTTTTCGTGTTGATCTGATATGCTAACAGCCTGCGTGTGACCTCCCAGATATGCCCTAAACCAGTCAGTATCGATTCCATGGAGTTCTAGTTTAGTGAGCAGTTCAGTGTGGTCTATTACGTCGAAGCATTTACTGAGGTCCAGAATGCAAAGGAGAGCTACTTCCGAACGGTCCATTGCTGCTAGTATTTTGTCCGAGACTGAGATGAGAGCGGTTTTCGTAGAGTGGCGTGGTCTGCAGCCGTGCAGGCGTGGTCTGCAGCCGTGCTGAGTTTGGGCCAGTAGGTGGTTTGAGTTCAGGTAGTGATACAGTTGTTTCTGCACTACCCTCTCTGTGATTTTGGCGATAACCGGAACCAATGAGATGGGCCTAAAATTAGAGGGATCCGAAGGATCCCTCTAATCCTCTCTAAAAAGGAGCTCTCCTGATTTGTGAATGGGAGTTACTATTGACTGTTTCCAAGTGGAGGGGATATCAGCTGTAGTCAGGCATGTGTTTACAATGTCGAGCAGCACTTCTCCGATAAAAAATCCAGAAATTTGATAACCTTAATACAGATCCCGTCGGGTCCGCAAGCACCTATGCTTCTCATGTCCATGACAATTTTGGCTAGCTGTTCGAGGGATATGGGTGATACTTTATAGGAGCTGATAGAGACGCGCGATAGCCGACAACTGGGAGGTGTGTGTTCAGGCATGTTTGCCTGGCGTTTGACCTCCGCTGATACTTTAGGTCAGACACCAAAAAGTATTGATTTAGCTGTTCAGTAAGACCTGAGGTTGAACTCTGCGAGAGCCTTTTTGGTGTCGACAATGGGCTTGATAGCACGCCACGCAGCTGATGGGCCTTTCTGAGCTATATTTCCGCTAATCTCGTCCCTACAGTCAGCTCTAATAGCTGAGCGAACTTGACTGCAAGTGCAAAACTACATTTCGCCGACGCATGAGCTGTTTGGTAGCTTCGCTAACATGTGGTGCTGTTGGGTTCCGAATTTTGATGTTTCTGAGTGGCAGGTGCTCGTCGAGAATAGGTGTCAGCAATCTCAGCAGGGTGTCCCATTTGTCAGTTACTGAGATGTGACCAGTGACCTGGACCCAGTCGATCTCACCAAGGTCAAGGGTCAGTTCCGAGGTATCCACTCGTCCGAAAGCACGTGACTTTATCACGGTGTTAACTGAGGCAGGCCCGTTTACTTTAATCGAACATATTATAAATTTGTGAGGACTGTAGTGGCAGAAACCCACTCTGGTTCTGCCGACAGAGATGGGCGAGTTTTTTTTATGATGACATCCAATAAAGAGCCTGTGGCGAATGTAGGGCGCTTCACTGTCACGGTAAGTGAATAGTTGCTTATGAACTCAAGCCGGTATGTTTTTCTGGGGCTATTAGCCGTGTCGAGGAGGTTGCAATTTAGCTCACCTGCGAGGTAGAAAGTGCCGGTAAAGTTCAGTGTCGCCAATTGAACCTGTCTTTCGAGCTCAGCGAAGTCATCATTTAAGGCAGGAAGTGTTACGAGGAGGCCGATAGGTTGCCTCCAGAATAAAATATTTTCCGCTTTTCCCTTTGACTTTGGCCCAGAGAGATTTTAGTTTGGAGCTCGAGTTTGGAGGCGTATAAATTTTCAAAACGGTAATAGTTAGCGCTGACTTGGCGATAATCGCCACCCCACCGTAACCACTAGAGTCGGGCCGGTCCGCGCGTTTTACTTGGTAACCAGGGAAGTTAATGATATGCGTGGGGGTGTTAGGTCGCAGCCAGGTCTCAGTCACCACAGCTAGGTCTAGACAGTAAGAACGAAGGTCGTGATGTAGCTCAAGTAGCTTAGGTTTGATAGATTGGACATTGATGAGTCCCAGGTGAAGCTGCCCTTTGCGCTGCTGAGCTGTCACATGGCTTTTTTCGCCCCGCGATCAGTCTTCTGCCGCCCCTGGCGCCGCGCCTGCCCTGGCGTGTTTTTCTAGACGCTGTTTTTGTGACGGCGACACTCCCCTCGGTCGGGCTGGCAGCCCAGGGGTGGTGAAACAGATGACTGGCGGGGGCGAAGGCCGCGGCGGTGATGACGTCACGGACGGGACGGCTGCGTGCGCGTTGCGAGCCCGGGTGACACCGGGGGACGTGATGGCGGTGAATATTTGAACCAGGGCGATGGATAGCAGCAGCCTGATGATGTCCGTATGCATGATGAAGACTGGTAGAGCTGTAGATAGACGATGCAGAACACTATTGCTGGAGACACAGGAATTCCGAGCGGCACCAAGGCGTCAGTCAGATTATTGCCTTCTCCGCTGCAGTGTCGGAAAAAGGACTAACCACGGGCAGTAGCTGATGATTGATGCAAGGGAAGTCACTATGGGGAAAGGCGCTGTCACTTCTTCACTCACTCAGTTTTTCAGGCGTCCAATCACTGTGCTGTGCAATTACCGTCAGGAATAACCAGCAGACATTTCCACTAATGAGTCCAGTCACTTCGCGCACGTGTAGCGTATAGGTACGCCGGTTTTGATTCGATATTTCACTTCTTTTTTCTGGTACACTTTTTACTCTTTCTAGTTCACTTCTCACTCAGAGTTTCACACACTCTGTATACAGAGGCAACAAAGAGGGCGAGGGTAAGGTTGGGCGATCGACCGAGACGCGTCCGTCTGCTCGTGGCACCGCGCTCAGGCCAACTGGCCAACATTCAATGGTCGATGTTTACCGCTCGGCTTCAGACATGTTTTAATGCATACGACACTTCATGTGTGATTCCTGCGGAAGTTTTTACCTCCATGCTTGTACAGTGTGCTCTTGAATGTATTCCTCGTACTACTAGCACTCCACGACGTACGCCCGTCCGTGGTGGACCGAGGAGTGCAGAGTGGCTACCAGTAAGCGGCGCTGTGACCTGAAAAAAATTTGGCCGCAACAGCACCACCGAAAATCTATTATAATTTTAGAAAACAAGGGCCGCGGCACGCCGCACAATTCGCGAGGCAGAGACTATCTCGGAGATCTTTCATTAGCAAGCTGAATCGATCGACGCTATTGTCGCAAGTGTGGGCACAAATTAAACGTATTTCAGGCCGTTTTAGGTCAACCCCACTGCCCGTTCCACACGTAAACGGTGAAGTCGGGGTGCAGCCACTTCATGTTGCCAATAATATCGCTGGAGCATTTGCGGACCGTAGCACGAACGGTAACAACAATCCCGTGTTTAGGCGACATAAAGCCCACTGCGAGGCCACACCCGTTGAGCTTCAAACTGAGGAACACTACTCGTATAATCTACCATTTCATCATGGCGGAGTTGATGCCGGCGACTAGTACCTTGCGTTGTGTGAGTGAGGGGCCGGACACCGTACATAATGAGATGATTCGTCACCTCCCCCTAATGCGCTCGCAATATTGCTCAATACGTTTAACGCCGGCTGTAACAAAGGTGAGTTCCCTTCCTCTTGGAGAGAAGCCACCGTTATCCCTTTATTAAAACCAGGTAAGAGTGGCCTTGCCCCCTGCACTATCGACCGATTTCACTCATATCATGCCTTTGTAAATGAATGGAAAAGGTGTAAGCCTGCGACTGATGTGTTTCTTGGAGGAACGAAACTTTTTTTTACGGCGGCTAAGTGTGGGTTTAGAAAATATCGCTCTACAGTTGACCATGTTTTAACATTGGATACTGTAATCCGAACCAGTTTTAAGAAAAAACGGCATGTCGGTGCTGTCTTCTTCAACATCGAGGGTGCCTACGATACCACATGGAGGCATGGTGTACTTTTGAAGCTCTGGACTGCTGGTGTGCGCAGCTGTATGAGTATCTTTTTGAAGAAGAACAAATTATGGCCGAAAGGACGTTTCTCGTACGAGTGGGAAATGCTATGTCTGATCTTTATACGCAGGTGAACGGTGTTTCCCATGGAAGCATTTTGAGTGTGGCCTTGTTTGCAGTAATGATCTATGATACTGGAGACAGCCTGCCGCCTAGTATCGGGAAATCTCTATTGGCTGATGATCTTGCAATCTGGGCATCTGCATCACGAACATCGTCTCTATCGAGATACTGCTTGCCGTCTCCCATCTGGAGAGGTGGAGCATCGCAAATGGCTTCCGATTATCCAAAGAAAAGACAGTGGCCACGCACTTCTGCCGTCGTCGGAACTGCCAAAACCCAAAAATCCAACTCTATGGACGGGATATGCCTTTCGTATCAGCAACGAGATTCTTGGGTGTACTACTGGACAGCCGTATGACATACAGAAGTCACATTAGAGCCCTACGAGAAACGTGCTGAAAAGCTTTAAATATCATGAAATGCCTGTTAGGCACAACGTACGGATGGGACAAGACTACTCCTTTGCGATTGCACCGATCACTTATTCGATCGAAACTCGATTACTGTTTTGTATACGACTCTGCCAGCTTTTCAAACAAACGCACTCTCGACACCATTCATGATGCAGCCCTGAGAATTGCTACGGGAGCTTTTCGTACCTCGCTAATCGCGAGTCTCCTGGGCTCATGAGCCACCACCATCCATGAGAAAAGCAAAACTCGGACTGCGCTACGCTTGCAGGATCAAACAGATCTCCACACACCCAGCTTACCAGTTTGTGTTTTCAAACCGTATGCTACGGATGTTCCGGCGTGGACGAGTCGCCGACGTGAACCCATTTTGTGTCCGCGTGCGGGAATTGCTGCAGGAGAGCAGCATTCGTTTGCACAGCATTATGAAAGTGGAGTTAATCCCCACTCCGCCTTGGGAGCTAACCCCGCCTACAATTGAAACCCACTTGACGGACAACCGTAAAGCGGATGTCTTACCAGACGTTTTTCGTATGAGGGCCCTGGAACACCTGGAATCTTATGATGGATGTGTTTTTACCTATGCTGATGGCTCGAAGACTGCTGATGGTGTGGGATGTGCCTGCGTGAGTGGTTCCACTACCAGGACGTTTACACTGCCTGCACATGCATCGATCTACATGGCGGAATTGATCGCTATTAAAAAATCGCTGTGTTTCATTGAAGTTGAAAGCCAAAATCTTCATGTTGTCGTTTCTGACTCGTTAAGTAGTCTTATAGCTTTGAAGTCCTTTTCCCCTCGTGACCCGCTTTTACAGGACATCTTGATGCGTCTTAATGCTCTCGGCCATTCTGGGAAGAGCGTCACGTTGTGCTGGGTCCCTAGCCATGTCGGCATTGCCGGAAATGACATGGCTGATGCCGCGGCAAGGAGGGCAGCTGGTCGCCCTCCCCCCTCTCGTATACTTCCACTCCCTGCCACAAATTTCAACCAATCTATCAACGCATTCTTCGAACTTAAATGGCAGCGAACTTGGGACTCCATTGACAATAACAAGCTAAGAAGGTTGAAAACCCGTCTTGCGTTATGGGAGTCCTCAGTGAGATAATCTCGATGGGAAGAAGTAGTACTTGCTCGGCTAAGGATTGGGCACACATACGCCACTCATAGCTACTTGCTGATGAAGGGAACAAAGCCGATCCGTAACAGTTGCGATGTGTCTCTTACAGTGCGCCATACTTTACTGGCATGTCCCCGCTTCGGCGTTCAACGCAGACGGTGGTTGGGCGACAAGTGGACGCGCTTAAGCTTACTGATATTTAGGTGACGATTCGCGTTCTATCCAGGCTAAGTCTCTGGTAAAGTGTGACACCACGGCATGCTTGTAGTGACAATCGGATACTCGGCTATATTTGGTGTTGTCAGTGCACCAGTTATGCTAAAAAGAATGAGCATCTTGGCTATGGTATCGCACGGAAGGAATGCATTGACCCTCGTTGGGTCAATACATTCCTTATGTTTAATTGGTCTTACGTGGGGTGTCACTTCGATTCTCTCCCACCCGTAAAATTTGTCTGAAGTAACAGACATTTTACGCTATCGTTGTAAAATCTGGCATGCCTTTCATCACGGGCTTTACGAACATTGTGCAAAACGATTGCGTTGTAGGCTCATAAAATAGCCAAGATAGGTCGCGTCAAGTTCAGGTTACGACCTCGTCTCAATGCGGTTTTTAAATATGCATTGAAACATTAAAAAAATACCGTACAAGGTAAGGGTAAAATTGAAATATGTGTGCCTAGACAAATGCAAATGCATTATTCTCGGGTAGTTTTCTAAGTCAACGGAAGAATTAAACTAGGCATATACATATTAGCGTATAACTTCGTTTCTAATTAATATTTTTGTTGAAAACTCGGAATATGTGCAATGTAAAATTACCTCTCTAGATCTGTGCCAGATTTTAAGTCAGTAGGAGATCAAAGCAGGTCAGGTCATTGAGATGCACTCGAGACGTTCCGAAGGTATTCCAGGCGCTCTAGAGGCTCAAGTCGGGCTATGGTGAAGTAAAATTGCCCGAGAAAGATTGTGTTCGGGGTCCAGAAATCCGTGTTGAAAACTTTGTATTTTGCTTTCGATATTTTGTGGGAAATCTGAGAAAAAATGGTAGTTGTTTAAAAAAAAGAAAACTTCAGGTGGGTAGGAAGCATATGGTTTTGCTGTGTTGATACTCATGGCCTTCCCTGAGTGCCACTTGTTCGAAAATTGTCATCTTGTACAGTTCGTCACACATTTCCAGGTGTTCGATCTTGACGGGATTGGTGACCTTGACCTTTGGATATGTCACTATCCCTAAGCTAAGTCTTGAGTTTGCATTTTAGTAACACTGAAGCACGAAGTCGCATTTAATTTACGACCAGTGTCCAAACACTACGGGGAACACGGTGGACTGATTGCACCCCGGCATTGCCTGTCTGACCTAACCTGGAAGTTCACTCAAAAGAAACTGATGAGAAAAATGTTTCCAGTAATTATAAAGTTCGAGGATATAGTTATAACATGTCATCTACCGCAGCGCTCTATCTTGCTGCTTGGAACAAGTTGGTGGAAGGGGGGTCAAATTGACCCCCATCCTCTCACTGAGGGTAAAAAATAACCCGCACTGCGAAGGTTAGGTTTAACTTCGGCTGCAATTAAAGAAAATCCCACCTATGCGCGGACAAGTGACCGATGGGAATAGAAGCGACAAATCCGAGAGGATGACCTCCCGCCATTCTGGACAGACGGTTAGATAGTTATTTGGGTTTTAGGGCGCCTCGACTACTGAGGTCATTTTGCGCCCACTGGACAGACGGTGTCGAGGTCGTCGCTATCACATCACGCCGACGCCGGTCATTGACCGGACGTCTGTCTGCACACCGTTAGTCCGGTCCGTTTCGCCTGCCGGCCGCGCCGCGCCTCGCCGTCCACAGGGCGGCGGCAGTGGCGCGGCCAGGGCTGCCAAGTCGGCAGGCCACACACTGCCAGACAGCGCCGGATTACAGCCGAGGCTGGATTACACATGCACGCCTGTGTGGCGGAGCCGGTTCACGAACTGCAACGTCACCGGCTGCGCTGCGCCACAGCGCAAGTGTGGCCGAACACGAAGTGCTGGGCCCGCCACGGTGCGCTCGTGCCAGGCCAGCGCGGGAGCGCGGCGCTCGCAACGGTCGCCTCAGCCTGGGTACGCCTCAGCCTCGCGTCAGGCGAGGCTGGTGGACAGTAGCGCGCCGCTGGCGAATCCTCACAAGGGCGGTCTTCGCCTGGTGCCGCTCCTGTGCGGCACCACGCCTGGTGTCCACGCCTGGTGCCGCTCCTGCGCGACACCACGCCTGGTGTCCACGCCTGGTGTCCACGCCTGGTGCCGCTCCTGTACGGTACCACGCCTGGTGTCCACGCCTCATGTGCGGCACCACGCCTGGTGTCCACGCCTGGTGCCGCTGCTGTGCGGCACCACGCCTGGTGTCCACGCCTGGTGCTGCTGCAGTGCGGCACCACGGCTGGTGTCCACGCTTGGTGCCGCCCCTGTGCGGCACCACGCCTGGTGTCCACGCCTTGTGCCGCTGCTGTGCGGCACCACGCCTGGTGTCCACGCCTGGTGCCGCCCCTGTGCGGCACCACGCCTGGTGTCCACGCCTGGTGCCGCCCCTGTGCGGCACCACGCCTGGTGTCCACGCCTGGTGCCGCTCCTGCGCGACACCACGCCTGGTGTCCACGCCTGGTGTCGCTCCTGTACGGCACCACGCCTGGTGTCCACGCCTCATGTGCGGCACCACGCCTGGTGCCGCTGCTGTGCGGCACCACGCCTGGTGTCCACGCCTGGTGCTGCTGCTGTGCGGCACCACGGCTGGTGTCCACGCTTGGTGCCGCCCCTGTGCGGCACCACGCCTGGTGTCCACGCCTTGTGCCGCTGCTGTGCGGCACCACGCCTGGTGTCCACGCCTGGTGCCGCCCCTGTGCGGCACCACGCCTGGTGTCCACGCCTGGTGCCGTTCCTGTGCGGCACCACGCCTGGTGTCCACGCCTGGTGCCGCTCCTGTGCGGCACCACGCCTGGTGTCCACGCCTGGTGCCGCTCCTGTGCACACCGCGCCGTGATCGTGCCACCGGCGCCGGCCAGTGCACGTGCCGGTCCATCGTCCCCGCCGACGGACCGTCCCGCCGGGCATACATTGCGTCTGTTCCCGCGCCCTTATCCGGAATAGGTTGAGCGTCCATTTCCTCTACCGGCCGTTCCCGCGCCTCATCCGGAATTGGCTTACCCTCATCGAACCTCCACCGGATGAGAAAAACCTAATCCAGCCGGTCGGCGGTTGAGGAAGGAATATGAGAAACGTGCCGCAACAGTGGCGCTCAGCATGAAATAATTTATTTAACCTGGCTTAGGCCAGAAGCACAGTCATTGGATTGTATATATGGCACTTTCTTTATTTTATAGCTGTTTTTTGTGGGGGGGGGGGAAGAAATCCAAGAGAATCCATATGTGATGGATATGAGCAGTCACCCATGTTTTATGTCACCAACTACACTACTTTGTCTCCAGTACACTTCGGGAGCGTCCACTGCGCCAGTAGAAATCGGAGCTGGGCGTCTGAAATTTGATGGGTAAATTGTAGGTTCAGTCATGCATGTTAATTTCCATGCATTTGATGCATGGATTTGATCCATTTGATCCATGCTTGCTGGTATGCATCCATGCTTTTTGTTTGCATCCCTGTATGTATCAGTGGCTGAAGGAGGAGCTCCGTGTGCCATCCACATGGGAAGGTGGTTCCCTCTGACACATAGACGTTTAATATTTATGAAAATTATTGGGGGAAAATATATGAAGGCAGTGGCCAAGTAAATGGATTGGAGGGTACACTCCCTAGGGTCCAATGTTAGCAGTTAAAATTATTAGGGGAAAGCAAACCAGCATTAAACGGCACTTGCCCCGTCAAAAATATATAATGCAACACCCCTGCTCAAACGGGTAGCCCGTCAAGTACACCGTACTACTTCAGTGCCCCTCGCTAAACGGTCTTTCGTCCCAAGGTGCCTCTCTCAGAGTAAAAGATGCTCATTCAGTATGCTCCAGTGCAGTCCCCTTCCCCCGCTTCATGAATATTCTTCTGAACGAGAGCGTCAAGGGACTTCCGCAACAGCGCCCCTCCGAGGAAATTGCTCCCCTCCAAACGAGTACCTGCCTCCCCGCCCTTGAACATTTCTGGATCCGCCCTTGGAATAAATGTTTTTTTAGCGCCTGAAGCAGCACAAGCCATCGTCATCCACTGTGCGTCAGCTCCCCGGTCGGAGTCGGAATCAGAAAGCATAGCTTGCAGCGTGCTTTATTCATCCTCCAATAGCTGCTGCACCATATGATTGGGCTTTCACCATGTGATTGGGCCGCCTTGGGCTTTCACAACAGCAAGTAAGTATATCAATCAATACAAAATATCGGCACTGTTACGTGCAAGATCGGAGCAAGCGACAGAGAATGCCACCGACTTGCACATATGCGCCAAAGTTCTTTAATATACTCTGCGCCAAATAGCACTACAACCATACCACCGCCAACAGCTGATTGAAGTACAAAACTCTACCGGTCGTTCCCGCGCCTCGACCTGGAAGACCTCTTCTGGCCGAAGCTCAACCTATTCCGGATGAGGGCGCGGGAACGGACCCAGTGTTGTTGGTCTCGGAGTGTGTACCAGCCCGGGGGCGGTCAAGTTGTTCCGGGCCTGTGACGTAGCCAAGGCTATACTCGGCAGCACTTTGCGTGCATCTCAAGCCAAAACGGCCAATATTTGCCACGGCTAAACGCAGGCAATTTTAATCATAGGCAAATTTGACACCATACGAATGCCTGAAGAATTCTACACACGAATCTGGATCGTTTTTACCTGTATCACCTCGAAAAAGTATGTTTCCTCGCCGGTAAACGAGGACACTACACAAAACCGGCCGGCCGACTCCCGGAGGGCGGGGCATAAGTCGTTGCCATGACGACCGGCTGGCCGTCACGGCCAGTCGTGCGTCGAGCCTCGACAGAAAAGGAAGCTGCTGTTAAATGAAATTTAACGTTCTTTCTCATTCTTTGTACCCTCTTTTTCATGTCATCCTTTGCTTTCTCGTGTCAGCTGAATGCAGGAGAAAGTAAAGCATGCAAGCAGTAAAGCAAGCAGGAAAAGTTTATTTTCGCGGAATACTCAGTGGCGTAGTAAATTTAGAAGTTAGATTTAGACATGTTGATCTCACCAAGGACCATTTGGAAATTCACAATGCACCAAAATATCTTATAATCTCATATTTATTAGTTCGATTTAGACATATTGACTTCACCAAGAACCATTTAGAAATTCACAAGGCTCCAAAATCTCCAAATCTCAAATTTAGAAGATAGATTTAGACATTGTGATTTCACCAAGGACCATTTAGAAATTCACAAGGCACAAAAATCTCTGAAATCTCCAAAATCTCTTATTATCTCGAATTTATAAGTTAGATTTAGACATTGCGATCACTGTTCGTTGAAGCTCGTAGTTAAAAATGGGTTTTCAAGGAAAACCGATTTCGATCCCATTTTTAACTACGAGCTTCAACGAACAGTGATCGCAATTCATACACCGTAGTCACAAACGTTAACATGAATTTAGATTTAGACAGTTTTACTTCACAAAGAATTCAGAAATTCACTAGAAGGCTCCAAAATCTCTCAAATCTCCAAAATATCTCCAAATCTCAAATTTAGAAGTTATATTTAGACATTTTGATTTAACTAAAGACCATTTAGAAATTCACTAAAGGCTTCAAAATCTCTCAAAATCTCAAATTTAGGAGTCAAATTTAGACATTTTGAGTTCATCAAGGACCGTTTAGAAATTCACTAGAAACCTTCAAAACCTCAAATTTCCAAAATCTCTCAACCTAAATTTTAGAAGATATATTTATGCATTTTGATTTCACCAAAGCCCATTTAGAAATTCATTGGAAGGCTCCAAAAACTCAAATCCCCAAAATCTCTACAAATCTCCAAAATATCTCCAAATCTCAACTTTAGAAGTTAGATTTAGACATTTTGATTTAAGACCATTTGGAAATTCAATAAAGGCTCCAAAATCTCTCAAAATCTCAAATTTAGGAGTCAGATTTAGACATTTTGAGTTAATCAAGGACCGCTTAGAAATTCACTAGAAAGCTTCAAAATCTCTCAAATCTCCAAAATCTCAAGTTAAGAAGTTATATTTATACATTTTGATTTTCCCACGGACCATTTAGAAATTCACTAGAATGCTCCAACATCTCTATGGGCATCAATGTCGCACGGTATGGGTGCCAAATCAGTCCAAAGTGAGTCGACTTTAGCCAGCTGAACCCCGTCTGTAAGACACTGATTGAGAAAAGGGTGCAAACGAGCGGCCTGGAGGATGCCACTTCCCATTAACAGGAGCGCCGTCTTCAGCCCCTATAGTCACCATGATCTCCGAAGGGGACATCTCCCAGTGCCCCTGAGCTCAAGATAGGCAGGGTCGGATCCAAACATTTTCATATTCCATTTCATATTCCATGTGCATGTGCATTGATCAAGCATTTGATGCATTGCATCAAGCATAGATCAAAGTGGCTTAAAACCCTTCTCGTCCACCCTACTTGAAATTCGTGGCAACGCCCACGTATGTAAGTTGCTCGGTGCTCGTCTAATGTAGTCTTATCAGCTAGTCGCCTGGGATTCATCGTATGAAGCAGATGGTATCATAAAATTGCCAATGCTTTCGACTTCCTGGACTGCAAGGATGCTGTGGCTTGTTTTTTGGCGGGGTAGGGGGTTCAACTTCCAGAACAGTAACATCAGCATGGACAAACTAAGCCTATGCTGTGCCGATATGGCTGGATTTTGTGGAATTTAATGCAGATATTTTATTGCTTGCTGCAGGAAAGATGAATTGCATTTGTTCTGGGTGCCGGAGTTGAATGTAAGTTGTTGGTTGGGTAAGATGTAATTAATGCTACCTTACCTAGAAGTAAAATATGTGCCAGAGATAAACAGTACGAAGACATGAACGACTTTACCTTCGACTCTACTCCACCTCTCCCCCCCCGTAGTAATGCTAAGGCATTGGCTAATAATAGGGTATTAGCCACAAACTATGGGTGCGAGTACGACCATAATGAGGACACCAAGCTCTCTCTCTCCCAGGTAGTATGCTAGACGAGTCCTGCCTCGCTACTCGGATGAGCGGCGGGTCGTCAGTTATGTGTTTCTTGTTCATGGAACGCGAGTGCTCTTCCAGTGCGAAGTTTTAATGAGGTACCCATGGGAAGAACAATTTCAAGTTGCACCGGCCCACTGTATTATTCACGCTGGCATTGCATGGTGCCATGGCTGGTGACCAACCTCCCCCTTCCCCCCTCTCCTGGAGATCGATGGACCCCCGAGCTGGTGCTTGACCCGCCGGTGCATGAACTTTCCCAAGCGAATTCGATACCCGCCACCAGCGGCATGAATCCCCGTCAATGTGGTGTGCAGCACTGTCGCGGTCTACTATGCTGCCAGCCTGACCATGGCCAGGGCTGACTGGCGCCGACATGTGTGCATAGCTCATGCCTTTTGCCCTGAACACGCGCCCAGCTGTCGACATGTGGCAGACTGGTGCTGCCGCCACCACGTGCCCGTGGCGGACTGATGCTACCGCCACCACGTGCTCGTGGCGGACTGATGCTACCGCCACCACGTGCTCGTGGCGGACTGATGCTACCGCCACCACGTGCTCGTGGCGGACTGATGCTACCGCCACGACGTCGTGCAACCAAGCGACTGATGTTCCCGCCACGACGTCGTGCAGCAAAAGGACTGATGCTACTGCCACGGCGTCGTGCAACCAAGCGACTGATGTTCCCGCCACGACGTCGTGCAACAAAAGGACTGCAGGCACGGAAGCGATCACGACCAGAGACAGCCGAAATGCATCCGATGACCAGATGCAAATATTGGACAGACAACTTGAAAACATGTTCAGCAATGGGCGGTGTTGCACAGGAAGGAATTGGCCAAAACATACGAGGGCGCCAAAAAGGACTTCTCCTAAAACATGCAATGAGGGTTTCAAGTGCTAAATGCTTCTGGAACACGCGAATACTTCCATGGATTTGCCAGTTTCCATGCATCGCAAATGCGATGTCTCCTGCTCGGTGTGATGTACATATTTGGCGGTCGTCAGAAAACCAACCACACAAAATGAATGCTCTAACCAAGGGAATAACGTGGCTGATTTCCCAATCGACAAAATCCAAGACATTGCAAGAATACAACACGGGGTAGGCCAAAAGTCCTCAGACTCGAGCAAGCCGGTGTTCAGTTGAACTGCGTGATCTCAATCAAACCCGGTAAATGCGAGTTCAACTCGCAGACCCTGTACCCTGTTCCATCGGTCCTTGTTTTCCTCAGCGCTAGGGTTGCGCGCGCTTGAACTCTGCACAACACTCGAGACTTGCACGCTTCACTGGCCTCCTGGCCGGCACGTCCGCCGACGGGCCCGAGGCGGCCGGCTTGGATGTCCCGTTATGCACTATCATCGCTTGCACGACTCGATCCACGCCTTGATGAATGACCTGGCCAACGAGTTGCGGCCACCTGAACATCTCGAGAACGCCCTGCCTCTGCGACGGACATGGCCCGCTCGTCGGGACACAGCCGTGCTGGACACCCGCGCATTGTCGAGCCTCTGCGACGGACATGGCCCGCTCGTCGGGACACAGTCGTGCGGGATGCCCATGCATTGGTCAAGTATCTTACAAAAATGGGTGTCTTGGTGCTTCCAAGCTTCATAGAAGTTGGATTTTTTTTTCATAACCGTCGTATGACAAGAACTATCTTCGACATGGAGGAATTTCACATCGAACAGTGATGTTGTCAATCTTGGCTCTGTCTTACTGGACATGCAAGATTATACTTGTGGATGTGGTTATACGCTTGCGGCGAAGAACGTGCTGTGTCCCCCGCCACACACACACTTCTTTGCAATGAGCATCAGCTTGTGCTGTTTTTTTCATGTTAAGTTCATTGTGTGATCACGCACCAAACAGTTCTCATATCTCCAGAGACATTTCGGGAGAGTGGATGAGTTTCTCTGATAATTTAACAGCACGATACCATTCTGGTGATAAAAGTGCTTTCTTCAATGCAATGGTTTCGTAGACACCCACGTTTGATAGGTGTTCAGCAGTACAACTTCGTCAAGAGTATTTTAAATATACAGCAGTGCTTCAACCACGCTTGCTCGTTTTTTTTAAATATATAACCGGTTCGGTCTGAATCCATCGGAGGATCGCTTACCCGAACGGCTGTCTGTTGCTTCCATCTGTATGTGCATACAGATTCAAACATAAAGCATGTGATAACGCTGATGCGTCCATCGTTCGACCGCCAAAAAGTCACTTTTCAGAGTTCCTCTGCACAGGGACGGCAGAACTCGGCAGAACCAGCTCCACACATGCCGAAACAGCGGCCGCCGCGGGCCGTGAAAGGCGCTTGAGTTCGCTGTCGGATACGGACGCTCGTGGTCATCGGTATCGCCACGGCGGAGGACGGGGACGCATTCCTCCAAAACGTCACGAAATTTGACGTTACCCATCTGGCGCTGCATGGGAAAAATCAACCTACTGTATCAAACTATCAGTATCACGTATCAGTAGTGTATCAACCCCTGTACCAAAATCCGTGGTGACATCCATGCTTGTGGCAACCCGGAATCATTTACATAAAGTATTCCTCAGATCATGGAAGCTCGGTGTGCAAGACTAGCGCCTCTGTTACTAGCTCGGCCTACCTCGGCTCCAGATACTGCCGAAGGACAGATTCCCCCGGCGGGCTCCGGCCATAAAGTACTCCTCATATCACAGAAGCTCGGTGTTACAGTGTGCACGGCAAGCGTCTCTGTTACTATCTTGGTCTGCCTCAGATTCCCCGGCGGGCTCCGGCCATACAGTACTCTATATTAGGAATGTTCTGGCGTCTCTGTTACTATCTTGGTCTGCCTCAGATTCCCCCGGCGGTCTCCGGCCAGACCGACCGGCTGCTTCGAAGTCCCATCGGCTGTTCCAGGACGCATGGCTGGGCATAATGGGGCGGCGTGGTGCCTGGTGCCGAAGGCAAGCCTCAAGTCGGCACCTGTACAACACCCTCACAGCCAGCCGAATTAAGGCTAACATGCACACTGGAATACACATACCTCCGAAGGCCGAATATTTCAGAGGCGAGTTCATGGCACGCATGGTGACCTCTCTAATGCAAACGGCCCGAAAAAAAGTCGTACGTACCACTTCCGCGCCATGGCAGCACCCCATGAAGTTTCCAGGCGGGGCGAGTGCGTTGGGGATGTCCGATTTGATTATTGTGTATTTGGATCATTGGAAGATGACATGCGTCTTGGATGATCCCGAGAGAGCGGACAAGGAAGATCTCAATACCATTGCTGGATGACGGATAGGTGACACGGTCCTGGGAGGACCAGAAACGCCCGTCTGTCTCATGTACAGGGACCATCAGGGATTTTCTTAAGGCGGTGGGTGTGGCGGGGGAGGGGGCAGCCAAGATTTTGTTAAGAAAAGAACCTGACTACACCCAAACCTTCTGCAAATTGCCGCTTGCCGCCCCGGTAGCTCAGTTGGTTAGACCGCCGGCCTGCACTGGTGTCCCTCGTCTTGGCAAGACAGGGTTCGAGTCGCTTCGCACGCTCGCATTTAGCCCCCGGCTGTGGTGGGGTCAGTTGGAAACTGGCCCGATAAGGCCGGGGACGAGCTACCGGGGGCAGCCGTTTCGGTGCATTGCTGGCACGTTAAACTCCCGGTCAAAATTATGCCGTTTTCAACTGGAATTCATTGATTGAGTGGTGTGGCCAGGGTTCACGCAACACTCTGCTTAGCAATATGACCCTGGTTCATAAAGTCACCCCAGCAAGAAATGGGACTGAATTTCTTTTTTAAAATCGAAAAATGTATTGGTGTTCGAGCACTTTATTTTCACGTTCGAACCATTTCCTATTTTTTTATTTTTTTGATGAAGATAGTTTTTTTTTTCGCCAAGGGAAAATCGGGTCCCCATCCTCCATCCTGGGTTCAACTATGCTCAGAAAAATACAACGAAGAATGGCTCTTAGATGCTCCTGGGTTTTAGACATTGCGTGTAAGAAAGCATACGACCTTCAATATACCAGGAGGTGCTGAGTTGACATCAAAAGTAACGTTAAGGATTATACTTTATTGCTCAACGTTTCGGCCAGGGGCCATCGTCAGGAGTCCGAAACGTTGAGCAATAAAGTATAATCCTTAACGTTACTTTTGATGTCAACTCAGCACCTCCTGGTATATTGAAGGTCGTATGCTTTCTTACACGCAATATGCTCAGAAATGCACGTCTCAGCACAGTTAACGATGAGACAGTTCGATAGTCTGTAGAATGGCATATGCAGTATCCAACTTTAAAATATAATTATGAAATGTCACGCCGAAAATGTTTATTGACGTGCCTATTGTATCGGCCATTATCAGCCGAAAAAAGCGACTTGCGGAAGCGTACTTTGGAATGCGACATTTCTTATCGAAATCCAATTTGAAGTAGTCTTTTATATTCATTTTTTCTTCATGAAACTTTGTTTTATTTGCCAATTGGTATGTTTCTATATTTATCCAAGTTATCGCATAAAAACAGCAATGATGACAGCGTAGCAGTGTATTCCGAGAACGTAAGCAGCTCTAGGCATTCTAAAGTATACGTATCGTGTCTTTCGAGTAAAACATTGGTATCAGTCGCGGTGTACTTAAATTTGAAGTTGGCATCAGAAAAGTGTCGTTCAAATTGAATTTCGGACCGTCTATTAAACTGTCGCCGTACCGCCTATTCCTGTATCATATATCCAACTAATGCAAGTACTACTGAACGTACCAGTGAACTAGCGTTTGCCGACTACGTCCAGCATGCATGAAGTGCGGGTGGTTCAGCGTTAGCAATATCGACCAAGCGGACAAGGAAACTGGACTGACACTGCTGGCACGTGAGGAAACAGTCGTGGAGGTCAACTGGGTGTCTGGAGGCGGTGCATTCGAGGACAGAACTCACACGACCACTCGGTAACAAGAATGGCATTGGCGCTGGCAGTGACCTGAATGAACCAACGACCATTCCAGCAACGAAACTTACGCCGGCAGTTATATAAATGCCCGGTACGACAATTACGCCAATAACCTATACGGACACCAAGGGCTGCGACCGAAAACACCAGCAATAGCAATAACCCCGGTTTGACCAACACTTACGCCAGTACCAGGATAATGCTAACAGGAGCTGGCTCCCGAGCATCTGCCTCACAAAAACCACCGATGAAGCTGCTATCACACTCGATACGGAAAAATACTGTCTCAAGGAGACAGCCGCTGCCCTTGAGACTCATGCAGACAGACATGTAGGTAATCCTGGTTCTGCCCAGCAGTCTCGTTTTTCTCTTCCGATAGCGAGCTGCTGGTGAAAGTCATGCAGACGCCAGTGATCAAGGTCGGCTATGGCACGGAGTACAGTCCCGCCACGTCTGCCGTGACCCAAGCGGGTCGCAACTGCCCACACAGGCTTCAGGGAAGCCAGCAGGAAACCCCACACTCAAAGCAGCACACTTGAGTTTCAGTTGCGCGGCACGGCCGACCCATCCACCCACCAGAGGCGGCTCGGTTGGATCGGTCCACGTGGTGCTGGCCACTGGGAGGGTGAGACCTCTTGAGGGAGGGATGGTGAAACAGCGCAGCACAGATCGGTCCACGTGGTGCTGGCCACTGGGAGGGCGAGACTTCATGGGGGAGGGATGGCGAAACAGCGCAGCACAGATCGGTCCACGTGGTGCTGGCCACTAGATTGAGGGAGGGATGGTGAAACAGCGCAGCACAGATCGGTCCACGTGGTGCTGGCCACTGGGAGGGCGAGACCTCATGGGGGAGGGATGGCGAAACAGCGCAGCACAGATCGGTCCACGTGGTGCTGGCCACTGGCAGGGCGAGACCTCATGGGGGAGGGATGGTGAAACAGCGCAGCACAGATCATTCGAATGGTGACTGTCCAGATGGTTCGGTGTAGGAACGGGGGGGGGCGTTTGAAATACAGAGCCGTTCTGGATATGTGTGCTGAAGAGGAAGAAAGGATTAGATAGTGCGCAAGAAGAGATTAGCCGCTACTCCTATTCTCCGGGGAGCGCTTCTCGCACAGTCTGGCATTTGCGATCATGAGGAGCGGTGAATTCCATCGGACAGAACATCGCCCCACCATTGACTGGGCAGGCCTGTAGAATGTGTCGCGGTGTTGAAGCGGGTGTGCACGCGACTGTGACAAGGCACAGCGTCACCTACCTGTGCCAGCGTCTGTCCAGATACAAGGCACGAGCGAACTGTCCGCCCGCGAATGTCTCGCGAGTCGCCGATCGATACCGTGCACACGTGCGAATATTAATGGGCGGCCGAATTGCAACACAAATGCGGCAGGCATCGGTGACCGGCACGCCCGCGACCCGGATGGCCGGTCTCCGACCACCGTGGTGGTGGCCGATGGAGAATATGTGCTGTTGACTTGAGCCACACCTGTGCTGGTCCGCACCACTGATAAGAGCCGGTGTGTTGTGGACCGCACCTTTATCTCGGTTGATCGACAACATGGAGCAGACGGCAAGTGTCGTCAGCAATAACTGTACTGCAGCACGAGCTGATCACGTGACAGAGCCAGCATCTGATGGCGTACGACGCCAGTGGTGGTTCATTGTCATAGAAGTCCACGGAAAACCGAGCCCACCAGGGGATCCGTGACGACTCAACTGGGGGAGGCTATTGGGGGCTTCGTAACGACACAACTGGAGGAGGATATTGTGGTCTCCGTAGCAACACAACTGGAGGAGACTATAAGGGGTTCCGTGACGACAACACAGCTGGATGAGGTTATTGGGGGCTCCGTGACGACACTACTGGAGTAGGCTATTGTGGGCTCTGTGACAACACAACTAGAGGAAGTTATGAGGGGTTTCGTAATTACAACTGAAGGAGGATTTTGAGTCTCCGTAACAACACAATTAGAGAAGGCTATTAGGGGTTCCGTGATGACAACACAACTGCATGATGCTACTGGGGGCTCCGTGACAACAACACAACTGGAGGAGGCTATCGGGGGCTTCGTAACGACAACTGGAGGAGGCTATTGGGGGCTCCGTGACAACACAACTGGAGGAGGCTATTAGGGACTCCGTGACAACAGCACAACTGGAGTTGGCTCTTGGGGGCTCCGTGAGCACATAATTGTAGGTTATCAGGGGCTCCGTGACGACGCAATTAAAGTAGGCTATTATGGGCTCCGTGACGACAGAACTGAAGTGGGCTATTATGGGCTCAGTGACGACAACACACCTGGATGAGGATATTGGGGGCTCCGGAACGACAACACAACTGGAGGAGGCTATTGGGGGCTCCGGAACGACAACAACTGAAGGAGGCTATTAGGGGCTCCGTGACAACACAACTGAAAGAGTGTGAGGGGCTCAGTGACAGCACAACTGGAGTAGGCTATTGGCGGGCTCCGTGACAACATAATTGGAGGTTATCAGGGGCTCCGTGACGACGCAAATGAAGAAGGCTATTGGGATTGCTGGGTCCACTCATTCAATTTAACGGTTTGAAAGCTAACATGGCTCGTGCCACATTAGAAGTAAGCCCTCTAATGGTCGTGGGGAACGTATCGAATTGGTCTGAAAGCCTGATTTTGCTAGGGCAAGTGGTTCAGACATTGGCAGTGAAATTCCGAGGCGAAGCTAGAAGTTTACGTCTCCCTTACCACGAATCCCAGACTGTCGCAGGTTAAGCTTGGAAGACCGAGGCTTCGCGAGTGTTAACGGACATACACAGGGCATGGGGTGAAATTGAACAGAATTACACCTCGTCCACTTTCGGAAGTTGATAAATATCGACGCCATTGTAAACTTGTTTTTAAAAAAAACATTGCTTGACTGCTCGATTGACACCGATGAAGTGATTTCTTTCCGAACTCAAGGCGTTCATTCACTGTTTCGCCACCAAACCACAACGGCGCCCGTACAAACCAGCCGGGCAGTAGCCGCACTTCAGAAGAGCTACCCCGCACGTGACGACAGCGGACACCGGCCGCCCCCAACATGCAGAACACGACACAGCTAGACAGGCCGGACTGAGGCCGCCCCCAACAGGCAGAGCACGACACAGCCAAACAGGCCGGACTGAGGCCGCCCCCAACATGCAGAACACGACACAGCCAGACAGGCCGGACCGAGGCCGACCAGCAAACACCAGCCGACCCCAGCAGGCAGAACACGACACAGCCAGACAGGCCGGACTGAGGCCGCCCCCAACACGCAGAGCATGACACAGCCAGACAGGCCGGCCTGAGGCCGCCCCCAACATGCAGAGCATGACACAGCCAGACAGGCCGGGCTGAGGCCGCCCCCAACAGGCAGAACACGACACAGCCAGACAGGCCGGACTGAGGCCGCCCCCAACATGCAGAACACGACACAGCCAGACAGGCCGGACTGAGGCCGCCCCCAACACGCAGAGCATGACACAGCCAGACAGGCCGGCCTGAGGCCGCCCCCAACATGCAGAGCATGACACAGCCAGACAGGCCGGACTGAGGCCGCCCCCAACATGCAGAACACGACACAGCCAGACAGGCCGGACTGAGGCCGCCCCCAACATGCAGAACACGACACAGCCAGACAGGCCGGACTGAGGCCGCCCCCAACACGCAGAGCATGACACAGCCAGACAGGCCGGCCTGAGGCCGCCCCCAACATGCAGAGCATGACACAGCCCCAGACAGGCCGGACTGAGGCCGCCCCCAACATGCAGAACACGACACAGCCAGACAGGCCGGACTGAGGCCGCCCCCAACATGCAGAGCATGACACAGCCAGACAGGCCGGACTGAGGCCGCCCCCAACATGCAGAACACGACACAGCTGGACAGGCCGGACTGAGGCCGCCCCCAACAGGCAGAACACGACACAGCCAGACAGGCCGGACTGAGGCCGCCCCCAACAGGCAGAACACGACACAGCTGGACAGGCCGGACTGAGGCCGCCCCCAACAGGCAGAACACGACACAGCCAGACAGGCCGGACTGAGGCCGCCCCCAACATGCAGAACACGACACAGCCAGACAGGCCGGACTGAGGCCGCCCCCAACATGCAGAACATGACACAGCCAGACAGGCCGGACCGAGGCCGACCCCAGCTGGCAGGAGCATGACACAGCCAGACAGGCCGGACTGAGGCCGCCCCCAGCTGGCAGAGCATGACCCAGCCAGACAGGCCGGACTGAGGCCGGCCCCAACATGCAGAGCATGACACAGCCAGACAGGCCGGACTGAGGCCGCCCCCAGCTGGCAGAGCATGACCCAGCCAGACAGGCCGGACTGAGGCCGCCCCCGCTGGAGAAAAAAAACAAAAAGGCTGAGGCCGGCCCCAGCTGGCAGAGCATGACCCAGCCAGACAGGCCGGACTGAGGCCGCCCCCAACAGGCAGAACACGACACAGCCAGACAGGCCGGACTGAGGCCGCTCCCAGCTGGCAGAACACGACACAGCCAGACAGGCCGGACTGAGGCCGCTCCCAACAGGCAGAGCATGACCCAGCCAGACAGGCCGGACTGAGGCCGCCCCCAACAGGCAGAACACGACACAGCCAGACAGGCCGGACTGAGGCCGCCCCCAGCTGGCAGAACACGACACAGCCAGACAGGCCGGACTGAGGCCGACCCCAGCTGGCAGAGCATGACCCAGCCAGACAGGCCGGACTGAGGCCGCCCCCAACATGCAGAACACGACACAGCCAGACAGGCCGGACTGAGGCCGGCCAACACACAGGCCGGACTGAGGCCGGCCAACAGACAGGCCGGACTGAGGCCGGCCAACACACACCGATCCGACGGCGACGCAACGCCAAATACCCACAGCCACGGACTAAACGACAGTACGTTTTGTCACAACGTCGGCAAACTGTACGTCCCAGCACGCGGAAACTAAACAAACCGTGCCTTCGCTCAGAATGTAGCACCACAGTTGGCTGCAGGTCTGCCGCTCTGATGTCGTGGCTGGGTCGCCAGGTAAGATCAACAGTTTTCTCCGAAGTTCAATGCGACAGAAAAAGGCCCACTGCAGGTTAAACGAACGTCTACGGTTCGGGGATGTTTTGTGGTCGCATATGCGTGTGAAGAGTGTGCATATGTGTGCTCACTACATCTAAATACTAATTGCACACGACCAACTGCAACGTGGAAAACAATTTCAGGGTCACGGTCATAATGATAGCAACAGTTGTTATTTTGTTCAGTCCTGCCCGAACTAGAAGAAGCTGTCAGGTAAGCTTCAACAAGTTCCATCCATGTATGTTTTCCAATTCACACTCAGCAGCTTCTTACATATCAATGCCAACTATTGAATGATATATAAGTCCTTGAACTTGAATTGCTTATACCTATGAAGACGCTTTGGTTTCCCGAAGAAATAAATACCAAATAATTTAATGATTAACCACCCTATGAGGATTTCTGAATCCGTATTTGCACCGCATCACCCCGATCCCATCTAATGCAGTTGAAACCGTAAAATGACGCGCTTGCAGAACCTGGGGTTTATGCATTAAGAAATACTAATCTATGTAAACAATACATTCAGACATAATATGACGGAAATAGTATGAATGAATTAAGAAGTATAACTTGACAGATATAATTTATGTCGCTCCGCAAGGTATTGTTCGTTGCTTTTCATTCATTAAGAGTATATGCATCCACAGACAGTCAAATGATTCAATCATGCCCATATTCTTGTTTCTTTCTGTTTCTAAACGACAACCTACTCCACAACGGTAACACTTGCTATGTCAACCCTGGTGTCCCACCAGCACACACGGGACGGGACCACTTCACGGCACAACCTACCTGTGTAGCGGCACAGCGACACGGGACGGGACCACTTCACGGCACAACCTACCTGTGTAGCGGCACAGCGACACGGGACGGGACCACTTCACGGCACAACCTACCTGTGTAGCGGCACAGCGACACGGGACGGGACCACTTCACGGCACAACCTACCTGTGTAGCGGCACAGCGACACGGGACGGGACCACTTCACGGCACAACCTACCTGTGTAGCGGCACAGCGACACGGGACGGGACCACTTCACGGCACAACCTACCTGTGTAGCGGCACAGCGACACGGGACGGGACCACTTCACGGCACAACCTACCTGTGTAGCGGCACAGCGACACGGGACGGGACCACTTCACGGCACAACCTACCTGTGTAGCGGCACAGCGACACGGGACGGGACCACTTCACGGCACAACCTACCTGTGTAGCGGCACAGCGACACGGGACGGGACCACTTCACGGCACAACCTACCTGTGTAGCGGCACAGCGACACGGGACGGGACCACTTCACGGCACAACCTACCTGTGTAGCGGCACAGCAGCTTCTGCTGGGGGCAGCGGCCGGGTGGGCTCTCGCGCCGGCCGCGGTCGGGCCGCAGGGCAAACTTGGTGTTTGGTGTTTTTACCACTCTGGATGTGCGCGGCTGGCTGGGATTTCCACTTGTGCCAGCGGCAGCGTGCATACCAGTGGCCAAGGTGACACCAGCTGCAAGGTCTTCCTGCCGCGGCGGTCAGATGGACTGCTCCGGCGTGGTAGCGGACGTACAGAAGTAGACGAGAGGCCTTCTCCGGCGTGGTAGCGGACGGACGGGATGAGCGTCCTGCTGAGCGTGCCGAGGGAAGGGCTGGACATCAACTTCTAGCCACACATGAAAACAAGCTAATCAGTTCTGTGCGAAATTACTTCGTGTTTGGGTGACACGATCCTGGTTACCAGAAATACACTAGATCAAATGATACATTTTGAGATTTTAACCATGAAATTCCCTGAATTTTTGGGGGCGCGAAGCGCGCCGAAAGCTTTCTCTGTTTCTTCGCATTTTTGGGGGTTGGGTCCCTCTTAGGAAAATCCTGGCTGCGCCACTATTCCAAACCGTAAACGTACGCTCGTGTGAACCTGATGATGACCGAAAATGAATGTCTTGGAATGCGGCAAACGCCTCCATCCTCTTCTCCACACTCTTGAAGACAGACTTCTCTGCTGCATGCATGGGCTTTGTGATGAATTTGTACACCATGCATTGTAGATGGTTTATGCCAGTGTAATTCAGGTGTAATACATTTATCAGGAACTTTGCATTATAGTTATTACACCCTTGAGTGGACGTTGGTATCGTATCGTACGATCAAAACCTCAACAGATTCCGAAACTTCAGAGACCCCGATCTCCGCATGTCATAAAATACATGGACCACAGCCTCCAAGGATCAGAACTCCCACTGTCCACAACCTCCAAGCACCGTTAGCAACCTCAACAGGTTGTTAACAAGCAACAGCAACAACAGCAATAACTTAAACAGATTCAAAACCGTGGTACCATAACCTCGACAGCCAACAACCTCCACGGACCAGAACGTCCACGGACCACAACTTCCAATTACCGTTACCCCCAGGGGCGGCGGAAAATATGGGGAATTGGGACGTCGCATTCCTTGGTGAACTCACTAAAATTGTTTACTCTCCCTAGATACAATGCTTCTCAAATACATCTTCGAAGTTAAGCGCTGTATCCCGACAGGTAGTTTAATAGGTATGGCTAGAATGTGGTTAATAATTTGTCTGATCCTTTCTTTAGTACTCCTAATGATCCAGTAGCGCAAAACAGAGGAGGTAGTGGTAGGGTTATAGCTACACTCTCCCTCCGTCGTACCAGCAGAGTCCATTACGGCCCGCTTAGCGCGCGAAAATTTAGCTTTCTGAGAGGTAGTGGTTCTCCAAGAACCGCGTCTTAGTTCAGAAAAAAATGCGTCGGGGCGCGAAAAATCACGCCGAGGCTCCAAAATTTCAGTCGGGTCCAAAAATGCTTCAAGGGCCCTAAATGCACATAGCGGGGTCTCAAAACCTCGCACCGTTTCCCGAAAATCGCGCCGAGTCACCAAATCTTGAAGAGGCCCCACAATTCCGGTTGGGGCCCTATCAAGTTCGCGTCGAGGGCCCCAAATTAATGTGGCCGAACCTGGAACTCCCACAAGGACCCGATAAAAATCGCGCCGGGGCCCCGCAAACCCACCGGAATCCGAACAAAAATCAGTCCGTAGACTTCCAGAATTAAGTAGGAATCCCGTAAAATCAATCTGGGCCCGGAAAATCGCACAACACTACAAGCACTAACAGCACTAATCGCGCCATAAGCCCACAAACAATAGCTTAGGATAAGAACAAGAACATGCTGGCCCTTCACAAAAATCACACGTACCCAAAACATTGGCGTGGGGGCCAAAAAGATCATATCGGGGGCTCATAAAATCGAGCCTGAGCTCTAAAAAGCCATTAAATCAGAAACAACCTTAACTAGGGGGTGGGGTTGAAATCCGGTGATTTAGCAATGAAAGGGGTAGATTGGGCCCCCTCCACAGGAAAATTAAGCAGTCATTTACCACGTTTGCATGAGCAGGTCAGCCGTAAACGGAAATTTCCGATTCGGTCGATTCGCAAGAGTTCCGTTCGCGCGGCCCGATTACAAGAGCAAGGCAGCCACCTAATCAGATTTTTACGATTTGGCGGTTGACGCGATGCGGTGAAAAGTGCCGAATATTTGGCGCATTTTTGCTCTTCTGACGCACCTGCTTCGAGCAACGGCGCACACAGGCACAAGGTATCATCAGTGATCCACGCAGTTAGAGGTTGTTGGGCTGAGAGATAGGGAATCAACGTATCTGTGAATTCGAAGGATTCACGTAGCCGATGACACGCTGTCCATGACAGCATTGCCCTTTCTTCGTCGCGAGTCCAATGGTGCATCGTCGCGAGTCCAATGGTGCATTGCTTCCAGACTACACCGACTGTGCGATGCTTAAATAAGCAGGCTAAATCAGGTTCACTACGCAATCGAAGAGATAGATCAGCAAAACCCAAACGCTTTCACAAATCCGCAAGTTAGAACACTCCACCAAATCGCAAAACTCACGGTTGGGGCACGCAAAAATAACGTAGCGTCTCAGCGACGCTTTGAGCTGATACGTGTATGATTATATTTTTGTTTCATAACTAGGTTTGCATTTAGAATTAAAAACAAAACGTTTATTGTTCATTATTACCCTAAATTTACTTAAACCTTAGTCGAGAATAGCTTGAAGAAGTGGCATGACCCTTGCAGTTAATTGTTCATGATTGGCGCTAATCGCAAAATTCCACCTACCGAAGCGTAAATTTGCGTTAAGGTTTTCGCATGCTTTGCTACGCCAAAGCCCGTTTACAAGAGCATTATTTTCGCAAGTTTTCCTAATCGCATCGTATTCGGAAGTTTCGTTGCTCATGCAAACGGGGTAATTATTGTAGTGAGTAAATCGGATCCTTTGAAAAATAGATGACGAGATCCGGGGACTTCTAATACAACTAGGGGG
This sequence comes from Ashinkailepas kermadecensis, assembly GCA_034440615.1. Lineage (NCBI taxonomy): Eukaryota > Metazoa > Arthropoda > Thecostraca > Neolepadidae > Ashinkailepas > Ashinkailepas kermadecensis. Next base: position 74,140 of record JAOTOM010004211.1, read on the forward strand.
CAGGTGGACCCCTCCCAATCAGTTCCTCTCCCCTCCCCGCTGGCCCAAATCCTGAACACTAATGGGGTGCAAAGCGTGCCAAGGTCTGTCTATTACACTGGTGTTTCTGTGCGGGGTGTGGTGAACAATTTGGGGTCTACCTTGATGATTTGTTTCGGAATTGCCCTTCTATCACTGTCTATCCAGGCCAACACGTGAATAATTGTAATGCGATACCTAGCCCCAGAGAAGTCGCTGCTGCTGCCGTGCTTGGCAGGCAACACCTTATTTGGAACGAGGCGTACGCGTTTACAATCACTGCCATGAAATCGTACGGTAGTCATTGCCTTGTTGCTGAGAATGCCAGAAGTATGTACCAGTGCAGCTGGAAGCGATTCGGTCATGTGAGCCCTGAAAGTTAAACTTTGATCAATGGTGTAAATATTACGCATTTGTTATGTAGCCGGAATGATCTCTGCTCTTAGGTTGTTCAATGTAATCATGTAAAAAAATTCGCACACGTCGCGTAGTCTGAAAGTAAGCATGCTTCGGAGGCGGTGATTCTCCGAATGTTCTCAAATTCGTTTCAAACAAATTTGAGAACATACGGAGAATCACCTTACTCAAGTTGAGTAAGGTGTGAAATGCAAACAAAAGATAGCAAATCTTTGGAAATGGCTCGGAAATGGCCGTATGTTTCTCTGAACTGCATTCAAAAGGAAAACATTGGGGAAATACTGGCGGTTCCCCGCCATTCCTTCAACCTTTATCCTTTGTGGATGACAAGAACATCGTAAGGAATGGACGAAAAGTTGTGTTAGAAAAGAGAAATTGTGTTGTGCTGTGTTGTGTTCTGTTTTTGTTCTGTTTCCACCTGAGCTGATGAATTTGTGAACACTGCTCCATGAAGCGCTTACAAGTAGTCTGCGGCTAGACATTGAAGAGTCTCTCGGGCGCTTGGCGTGGCACATGCTCGTGCTTGGAGTAGGGAGTCATGTGCTTCTGACGTGGCAGGCTGTGGTGGGGAATATGGACTGAGGTGCGACTGTACTTTTGATCGCTCACTTTTGCGTTTCAATTCAAGGGTCCACACTGTGCTAACAGATACAGGTATTTGGCTGTCCGTAGGGTTTATGACATAATGTAACGCGTGTGGTTGACAATCAGACTATGCTCTGACACAGCCCATATTTGGTTTGTGCTCAAGGTGAACGTGCCAAATGACTTTTGTGGAGGCCATCATCAACCCATGTTTGCGCCATGGTAAGTGCAAACAAACATGGGCGGCTCCACTTTCTGAGTCGTTGGAGACGCGTACCTCCACACTTTTCATCAAGCTTAACATTATACCCATGACGATGCATGGAAAGATCAAGCTAACATGCATCTTATCAATGGGCGCATGAACTAAAATGGCAAGTGTGGAGGATTCCATTTATTTGCTTCTTCGCCAAATGATCCATACGAATAATTTGTCATGTAGACTTATATTTGTATTTAAACATGAAGCGAATGAACGTTAACTGGAAAGCATGTCCTCTGCAGCCCTTTTCCCCATATTAATCCGTCCCGTCAGGTCCTCCTATTAACCTATTAACCCGTCCCGTCCCGTCCGGTCAGATCCTCACACCACGTCTCGGGGGAGGGGTTGATACAACCCCCCCCCCCACCTCTAATCTCCAAACTAAGCGTCGCACGAAAAGGAAAGAGGTGTCATCGGAAAGCGCTCGACGAGTAGGGCCAGAAACTACCCCCAAAATTAACCTCCCCCCAAAAAAGTGACGCCACTAGGTGGTCTCGGTTTTCACGACTGACATCATGTTTTCGGCTCTGGGGAGTTCATTTTGGGGGGAGATTTGACAAACAAAAATTATTTGGAATTAGAAAAGGAACGCGAAATCGATCACGGCCCTAAAATTATTGTCCATCCCAAAATCAAAATGTTAATTTCTTTAAATTAAAAAAAAAGAGTTTTCAATTCTCTTCAATTTTTCTTTTTTTAATGGGTTCATTTAGTTTCTTTTTTTAGAGCGGACAGAACAACCGTGTTTGAAGTCGGCTTGTCTTATAAAAGATGCTTATTTTAGCCAGAATCTTCGATTTTATTCCTTATAGGCGAATATGCAAAACTAATGTCATCAAAAACTAAAAAAACTAAAATTCCTCTAGTCCGTTTTGTTCCATCCCTAAAGATAAGCAAACGCTTAAAGTTTCATTCAAATATATTTATCCGTTAAAGCGTGACGACTGGTTGAACCTTGAGGTGACCTCACTTGACCTTGAATAACTCGTTAACCCTAGATAACCTGACCTCAAAATGTTCACGCAGCATGCCAAATTGATGTGGGAAAAGGTATGCCAAATGTTGGCGCGCTGCCGCGCACCGTTCTTTCACTAGCGGCGGAAAACCTTAGGGGGGGGGGGCGCCTATCAATTCTCCCCCCCCCCAAGACGGGGCGAGTTAACAATTTACTGGTTCCTACAACCATGCTCTCGTCTCCCACCGCGATCAGCTCGTGGAGCCGCCAATGGAAACATCGAGTCAGGGGCAATAGCAGGAGAGAAAACAAATGACAAACATGGCTTCGGACATCTAATAAACTGCATGTCGTCCCACATGCAACATCCCAGTACACTTAGCGACGGAAACTGGAGGGCTGCTATCGAATTTAAGACTGGAACACTCCTCAAAGATGCGAGGCCACAGCGATCCGGCGCACTCCACTACGCAGACTGCATGTTTTTTTGTGGGAGGGGGGGGGGGAACCCCACTCCCACAAAAACAAGCACACATTTATATGTCTACCTCCCTGAAGAGCCCAAAAGGCGCGCGCAAAATCACTGCAGCACCACGCCATGCATAGTTCAAATACCTCCCTCCCGCCTCCTCCCACCTTGTAGCTTCGCTATTTCTATGGTACGCCGTGATTCTCTTATAGAGAACCTTCACTATTTTGGAAACTTTCGATCATTTCGGTCAATTTCTCTTCGTGACGTTATTCCGTGCCTGATAATTTTGCTATGCATTTTCAACTGTTATGTAATGTAGTCCATGAGATGCAAATACCGCAAACTAGGAACAGTCCCGGAATTCCTTTATCGCCAAATGTAAAATCGGAAGAAGAGCGCATTCTGACTGGCCGTCTCTTTTGACGGGGCCCCGAATATAACAGCAGTTGCACTCATCCAAAGCTGACTATATCTGAAACTTGCATAATTGCGTCAGTAAAGTTGCACAGGGCAGCCATTAGTCCAGTAGTAGTCTGCTGCGCCGTTCTCAAATGGTAAGCAACTTATATATCTCTTAGAAGAGAAGCCTAGAGCTCTCTCGATGAGAGGCCGACTTGAGGTGCACAAACCGGATGCTGCACTAAGTCCCATAACGTACGGAATTTTGAACGCTCCTCATCGGTTTTCCCAAACGCTTGGCCAAGCCATTATCCGTGGCTCTTGGCAGCTTGAGTTTAACCTACCAAAAACTTACCCGAACTTCTAGAATGGCTGAAGAATGTGGACGTCAGTAGAAAGAAGACAGTCAGCTTTGATGACAAGTCTCTTTTTGCAAATGTTCCAATGGATGGTGCTATATGAACCGTGAGACGAATTGTAGAAAACATCAATGAAGATCAGCTGCCAGTGCCTAAGGGTGATTTTGTTCAATTGGTCCATCTGCATAATTTTCGGATCTTGTAAGTTAAAGCACTTCGAGTATGCCAAGATAATCGGTCTAGCAATGGGTTCCTCTTCAGTGCGGCATTAGCATGCATGTGTATGGGTGCCATGGAGAAACCTTTTTTTACAAATAATATTTTTGAAGGTAAAACCTTAAATTAACACCCCGCGTGACATAATCTGATGTAAATTTGTTTATCGGGTCATATAATGCTTCGATTCGATCTGTGCCAGTTTCGGCTTGATCACGTCAACTGCCACGGAGTTGTAGCTTCCGACACTCTCGTGAGATCACGATGTATGACCATGTTTAGCGACTTACATCTTAACGGCATATAATTTATGCAGTCTAAATGCGTACATTTCTGTGCTGGCATTTACCTGAAGAATGTCTTAACTGGTTTCGATCGCTAAGTTGTCAAATTTTGACCCCGTGACATCGTGACCTAAGATCACCTGATCTGACCTTGACATGATGGCGGTGATAATTTCATCTCTTCTCTTGCATAATGAACTGTGATAAACTGTCGTCAGGTTTGCAATTTTTGGGAGAAACGTATTCTCGATACACGTTGTTTTGCTTCCTGTATCCATGTTCTGTATTTGTCCGCCAAAGCATATGTGCGCATCAATTTAACCAGCTGATATTTCATTCCAGATTCGTTTCACGTCAATGAGAAGGGATATCAAAAGGCTTTTCTAGTAGAGATGCAAGCCAATTTCCCCAAGTCAGGGACCAGTCACCCGACCTGGGCAGGGGAGATAAAAGTGCGGTATGTGTACAGGTTTTTGAGCTTTAAGAAATACATGTTAAATATTACATCGTAGCTAGGCCATGAAGCACATCATGCGGAACACTGCTTCTCCGGAAGGATATTTACATGCGCTGTTTGCCTCGCTTGCCTATGGTAACGTGACGCTAAAATAAAATCCACTTAATAGTCATGGCCACGAGATACGTGAGCCCCGAGACCAGAGCGCGCCGCCGTATTTGAGTTTCGTATTCATTTCAGATGCGATCGGCTAATGGAAGAGTTCAAGGCGGGGTTTCACGATGAAAGCGGGATTGAGCGATGGCTAGCGTTGTCGATTGGAAATACTCACCCTTCCGATTTCCAGTTGAGTGCACCGCCGCCTTTATTAAGGCCAGTAAATATATGGTGAAGAAAATGCAGACCTTGAAGGAGGACGTCGGCATTGCTCCGTGTGTGGCTATTTAGTACAGGAAAACAAGTAAGCGACGAAGCAAAACGTAAGGTTGTTGTGTTCAGTCAGTCAGATGCGAGAAGTAGATTGTGCCCGGCGGCGAAGAATTATGCAGCTGTAAAAAATTCAGACGGTGTTAAGGAAAATGCATAGAATCGATTGCTCTTGGCATTTATCAGACATTCAGAGCATGAAGGCACATGAGAATCTGTGGATATCCTCAGGCGGAAGCTTCCTAATTTGCATCCCTACGTCCCAGACACTGAGTGCCCGCTGTCAGCAGTGGCACCCAGTGTGTGCTGTACACTTACCATCAAAATACAAACTTAATGATTGAATATCTCGGCATGGCTGAATTTACTTATTATACCCTCGTGGTCCATACTGTGTGCAGTACAGATGGCGAATGATCATGTTGAACAAAAAATGGAATAGCCGCCCGGGAGAGGAGGGTGTGATGCCTGTTTTGGAATTGCTGGAAATCGAGTATGATGATGAGATGAAATTACATGGGGAAATATATTGTAAGCGGTGGGTCACTACCGACCAGTACCCGCCGATCGATAAGATTCAGTCATGAGAAGATCGTCCTCATGCTTAATGCTCATGCTCGTGCTCTGCTGCACATGCTCATGCATAGTTCGGTTAATCAAACACCATTATATTTCAAAAACCGAAAACCGTACTTTCAGCGATCTTAGAGATTCAGTTCCTCTGGGAGACGTGGTGTTGTTGGCGATGTATCTGGAAATAATTCGTTCATTGTCCAAGACCAGGCCCAGGGCTTCCACTGGGATGCTACCCTAGACACAGTGTACCCACCCGTCTGTTGCCTGTTGGCGGGGGGGGCGACAAGCCATGCCACCAAAGCTTCTGCTTCAAAACCAACGCTTCAATGCGTAATCCAGGCATGGTGCATTCTTTATTATGCATCTGGACCCCTAGCCCTGAAGCTGCGCATGCCAGGCCTGGGCACGACTCATTGCTTTTCAGACGGATACGCAGCTCAATATCAAACCGATTACTTCGCAAACATTTCCTTTTCACTACCAGGACCTTGAATTGAACTGTGATTGGAACTTTGTTTTGACATCTCTTGGGAAGAATGACTGTGATGACATTGGGGGGCGGTCAGCCTGAGGGTTACTACTAAAGAAAGTCTGACCCGTCCAAATTTTAACGAAACCAAATTTTAACGACACAGTCGATGTTCGAGTTCCTTGTCAACAAGTTGAGTTCAGTCATCCATTTGATCTTTGTTAGTAAAGAGAAAGTGTTGGAGGTCACCGATGCATTCCAGGAACGCTTCGCTAAGTCGTTGACTGTTCGAGGGACCAGAGATTTGCACAAGTTTTATCCCGGCGATCTACGTACCATGACGGTGCATGAAATATCGGGAAGTACAGGGCGTAATGCGCGAGTGTAAAATATTTATGATACTGGTTTGGCGTAACATGCAGTCATGCTGGATGCTATCTAACATGTACATGCATATTAGCTGTTAACACGGAGCAAAAACCTATGTGTCAACGTTGCGTAGTGAGTGCAGTTTATACAGTACGTTGAGCCGTTGTAGAGTATATGTTTGAAACAGGAGTGTGCAGTTTGAAAGTAATACTCGTGCAGCTACAAGGATTCCCAAGTATTCACAGAGCCGCAATGTGTACTGTCACATGCTGTTTTTTTTTGCTTAGCAGTCGGAAACGTGAAATTGGCACACAACGATTTGGCGGCCAAACCCAGAAAATGACCATAGAAAAGCCAAAAATATTACCTTGATATAAAATACTTAACTTCAAAACTTTGCACATACAAAGACAACTTAGCGAAGCCAATTCCGAAAGCAAAAGAAGACAAGATACTCACTGTCATCATGTCAAGGTCAGGTCAGGTGACCTACAGTCACGATGTCTCGGCGTCAAAAATAGAAAAATTAAAAATTCAAGCCACCTGAACATTCTTTAGTTCAATGTCATCTCTGAAATGTACACTTCTCGACTATTAACATTAGTTTCCTTAGAAATATCAACCGCTAAGCATAGCCATGTACCTTGATTTCACGACAATGGCGGAGGCTGCAACTCCATGACCGTTGATCTGATCGAGCTGAAAATTGCACAGCTCGAATCGGAGCATTAGATAACCCATAGACGTACTTATGAGAGATGGGGTGTTACCTCGGTCGATCTGTCGTGGAACGCCCCAGGGGTCAACATGGATGCGCTACGTTGATGTTATTTCATTTGCGCCACAAAGTGTGGACACAACCATCATTCGTGATAACCTGGGCTATGTCGAACCGGCCATTCAATTTACCAGTGAAGAGGAGCACCGTGGGAAGCTGCCGTCCCCGGACACTGACGTGGCGAGCAGCATGGGATTACATTCTCTTCATGCCGGAACCCTACGAACAAGGATGACTTGATCAATAACTACTCCGTCCACAGCCAGAAGACTAAGTTGGACGTTGCTCTAAGTTTTCACCTGAGGTCGCTAATGATCTCATCTCTACAGGACGAACCGGACTACATAGTGCAAGCATTCAGAGGATTAGAGCTTTCGCCGATTAATTTCCTGATCCTACGCAAGAAAGCGTACCCGCGAATCATCAATGCGCACACAAATTAGGGGGGAGGCGCTACCACGACCAAAGTTAACTTTGGTCGTCCCAGTAACCGAAAACATCGAGCATATCACAAAATGTGCATGTCCTGCAGTCTCTATTGCTCCGGTATCTGGCAAACACAGGCCAGATCGTCAGGCCAGGACAAGTGGCGGGACAAACACAGGCCAGATCGTCATGTCATGACAAGTGGCGGGACAAACACAGGCCAGATCGTCAGGTCAGGATAAGTGGCGGGACAAACACAGGTCAGATCGTCAGGCCAGGACAAGTGGTGGGACAAACACAGGTCAGATCTTGAGGTCAGGACAAGTGGTGGGACAAACACAGGTCAGATCTTGAGGTCAGGACAAGTGGTGGGACAAACACAGGCTAAATCGTCAGGTCAGGACAAGTGGCGGGAGACACGAAAATCATGACGGATAGTTTACAGGAAGCCATCTGGGGAATGAGAGCAAGTCTTCGATGGGGAAACTGGCGTCTGCAAACGATGATTAGGGAGCAAATGGAATCACTGCTGAGCGACCATGACCTACGGAAATCCAATGCCCTAGTAGTTCACGCTGACGGGGAAGGGCACTGCCAGACTGGGCAGGGACAGTCAGCATTCATAATAGCCTGTCTAAAGCTGAGCGGAGAGCGGTGGAGGCGGCCTCGATTGCTCCTGAGACCACCACAAGCACATCAACAGGATTCTTAAACTTGTAGTGCTACAGCACAACTGATAAGAAAAACTGCAGTTGCGTTCCAGTGTATTGACGCTAGCTAAAAAGGATTTGGTCTTACTTAAATTTGCTATCTTGAGCCATGACCCAATGCAATGCATCTCAATATATGTACTTGGCATGTATTGTGTCAACGACTTAATTATATTCTGAAAAAAATATTTTTCCAAATCTGAGGCAAGGGTATTCAATATGATCATGATTTTTCGAAATACTTTACAAATGTTTTCACTCTCGGCCTGTACCTGGCTGACGTGAATCGCTGATGAAGTCAACACAGTTGAAACGCCGAATCTTTTAATTTCGGTCTGAACTAGCGAGTAATTTTCCAGTCAATTGACTCATAATTTTGATGTCTAACATTCCACTATTTTCACAAATCTATCTTTGCGACAATTGCATGAAAAGGTGAAAAGGTGAAAAGGTGACTATGAAAACTCACGCAAAGTTGTCCAAGTTAGATTCTGATATAATTGAAGTTCCAAAGACCAACGAATGTAGGCCATTGAAGCGAGCAGCAGGAAAGCGTAACTGAAGCGAATTAACTTGAACAATATGAAATAAAAATGCATGCATGTGAGCATTCCTTTTGCATACCCAAATGTATACCCATGAAGCATGCGGAACTGACAGCTTACTTGTATTTCTCCGTCAATTTGCTGGATTTTAGTGTTTACAAAATGAATGTCGACCATGACAGAAACGTGCCATATTCCGTGCTATTTTTCCCACTAAGGTACCAAGTCCTACTCGGTAATTTTCACGTCATCGTTAATTCGTAGATTCTTAGGTTTGTACGTTTGTGAAACTGGAATGCACGAATGTACAACAAATGCATCGTATATTTGCACCATCGTAGGTTTTATGGATAGTTCGCGAAGCAGCGTCCTGGACGTACCGTTTGTAGGCCACATATCCCCAAAGACACTGGGGCCATGCATTGCCCCGTTTGCAGACCACATGATCCCATAGACACTGGGACCATGTATCGCACCATTTGCAGACAACATACCCCCATAGACATCGGACTGTGTACTGCGTAGTCCGCTCAACGAGCAGGCTACGTTTGTAGGTCACATAACCCCACAGACGCCGGCCCATGTACCACGTAGCCTGCTCTATGGCAGGACTAGCGGTGAGTAGCCAACCGTGTTATGGAATTTCGGCCTGACCTGCAACAAGTCTCCACTACTCTACTGCATGCTGTGGGAACTTGGCGGCTATTTGGCTGAGTCAAGAAGTTTTGACCCTCCCCACAATGTATACCTAGATCCCTGTCCCCATTGTTTCCATCGTTATATTTAAACGTGCTTCCTGTGCTTATGTTTAGTAGTTATATCATAGAAATTGAAACATACCTGAACTTCTCCGAAAATCTTTCCTTTTTTTACCTAGAACCAGCTATGATTTTCATATTAGCTTATCGACCACCAATACCAGACAGAGCATTACATTGCAAACCGATCCATGTTTGTTTCACAGAAGTCGGGTGGTAAACAGGTGCTCAGGCGCTAGCAAAACATCAAAAGAAATGTTTGAGTTTGTGTCCCCCGCCTCTTCGCTTCAGAAATGTTAACATGTCTTCACTCAGTAATGTAGACCTTATCGACACGAATCGAATGCCTTTTTTGCATCAAAATTGGACCAGTAGTTCTCAAGATGTGTTAGGGGTAAATTCCCCCCCCCTCCTTGCGCACGCTACCATAGTGCCGTACAGCCCGCACTGGAGCAACCCTCGCCGTCTCTCCGGTCAGATCCTCACACCCCGTCTCAAGTGGGTGGAGGGGGGTCTTAAAGATCCCCATCTAACCTCCAAACTAAGCGTTGCACGAAAACGAGCGGGGTACCATCGGAAGGTCCTCGAGGAATAGTGTTCGTAAATGGTCATATTTTTATATTTGTGGATCATTTTGAAAACCAAAATGTCGCTATATGGCGAAAAGTGGATTGTTCAACAACATTTAATATCGGCATATTCGGATAGTTTAGGTCGTGCAATGCAGTTTTGACACTATTTGGACAACGCAAACTACAAAAATCCTGAAAATAACAGTGTCTAATAGGCTTAGGCCACATTGCGCACTTTATCGTGGCCTGGCCTCGGGTCACTTAGCGGAGGGAAAACAAATTTAATATGGATACGCGTGTTGGAGACACTGCCCAATTAATTGCGCTAACTACCAAGTGTCATTTCAACATCTCTTCATGCGCATGAGTTATCGACCCTCTAACATTTTTGGAGGTCGTCCTCTTTGACCTGAGCTAGGCGAATGATCTTGTATGACGTGATGTTGAAATTTTCACTTCAGACGCAAACATGATGAATGAAAAGATACTGCAAATATTGCGGTGCTGCGCGCCGCCATTTTCCCCGCTGCTGCCGTGGAAAAACCTCAGGGGACGTAAAAAGCCCCCGAGAAGGGGGCGACGGCGCACTATTGGCCGGCGCACGACAGAACGTTTTTGTCGTTGCCTGCGGCATGCAACGCATCAGTTAAAATGGTCAGTGCTATTTGTAATGAGAGTTAGGTGTCATGGGACACCTCCGCTGACCAAGTCGGTGAGGTGCGAGACTCCTTCACCCGAACAGGTAGCTCACGTAGAGCGTCTGGCCCTGTGCCGCCATCCGGACCGGCTCGCCCCGCCTCGCACACCTGGTGTCTGGTGCCCCATCCGGCTGGCAAGTCTGCACCACGTGCCGCCATCCGGACCGGCTCGCCCCGCCTCGCACACCTGGTGTCTGGTGCCCGATCCGGCCGGCAAGTCTGCACCATGTGCCGCCATCCGGACCGGCTCGCCCCGCCTCGCACACCTGGTGTCTGGTGCCCCATCCGGCTGGCAAGTCTGCACCACGTGCCGCCATCCGGACCGGCTCGCCCCGCCTCGCACACCTGGTGTCTGGTGCCCGATCCGGCCGGCAAGTCTGCACCATGTGCCGCCATGACGCGATGCGGTGAGACCGGAGCAGTGGCCCTTGCCCGATCCGGCCGGCAAGTCTGCACCATGTGCCGCCATGACGCGATGCGGTGGGACTCGGAGCAATGGCCCTTGCAGCGGCTGCCGCCGAACACTCCGCCATCGAATCAGCTGGTGGCCAGGGATGTTGCCGTCGGCTGATGGTCTCACAGTTCACACAACGATACCAGCGTGGGATAGTCATTGACATCTAAGTTAGTAGCGTACCCAGCAAATAATGTGGGAGAGTTCAAGTCGGGGCGGACCTAGAATGGAAGGCAGCCATCGTTAGGGACATCTTAGCTGGGTAGATTATCTGATTTAACACTTAGCTATGAATCAGCAAATCGACTTTGAATGAATTCGGTCGTCAAGAGTACGGCTTCAGGAATGTATTTACCCACAGCTACCTTTGCGTTGAACTACATCGAAAATGAGAGACAAAGAAATTGGTATCTAGCCTCAGAATCGCTGAATGTTCTTGCCACCCACTCTTTTCGTCTGTCGGTATGATAATGCTATAACAAGAGAGGAAAACGGAGGTGAACAATTACAATTGAAGCTGAAAAAAAATTGAAGTGAAAAACCACGGGAATAAACGGTGAAAAAATGTGATACACGCCAATGTCGAGCGATTTGTGTCATATTGACGACCTGAGTTTAAGCCAATCCCAGACAACTTCCATGTGCGCCCCCCCCCCCAAAAAAAAAGCGAAAAAGCGGCGTGAGAATTGCACCGGCGGCCACCCTTACGAACGCCAACATTTGCACCCGCCTGGCAGTGGCCATATCAATCCACAAATCCATTTGACAGCCATGATCATAAATAATAAGTCATCATACCTTTTTCTTACCACAGAACAAAGACCTCGCGATCTACAGCTGCAAACCGGTCACTGGCTTACCAGTTAAGTCGAGCAAAGCTGCTATTAAGCTTCTTCGGGAGGAATTTCCCAGATGGACCATCCTTAACCGCACTGCGTGACGGGAAGCTAGGAACGTTCAAGGAAACATGACGCAAATGCCTAGTTTATCATTGCGAGTAAAATTCAGTGGAATGGAATAATTTTGATGTAGTGTTGGATGTATGTCGTTCAGAAGCGCTATGATCTTAAAGTTGGTGTTCTTTTTGTTGCAGTATGTAAGTGGTTGCCTCTGTTAGATGTATATGCAACAGTATATTACCATGTGGTGCACCGTCAATGTTTCTTGTAAGCTTGACAGTGAGGTCGTGGTTGTATTTTCATGATGCAAGAATGCACTGGTTTTGAGTGTGTTCTATGCGCAAGCATGCAATGATTTGTTGGTGTGGTGTATGTGTTGGTAATGGTGTTCAAATGCTGGCATTTTGGACGAATAGCATGAAGGGCAGTTTGTGTTGCATCCCAGGTTACTTGTATTTGTAAGTTCAGTACTTGTAGGTGAAGGAAGTAGTCTGATTGTGATGTGGTAAAATGTGTGATGCCTGGTAGTGTAGTGGCGTTGTTGGCTTGTGTGTCTGTGCTAATTTCCTGTGATGTTTCAATGGCTAGGTGTCTCAAGTAGTAGTGGTTGTGGTGTTGGAAGTTGAATCCAAGAACGTGGATAGAAGCCTAACTTTCTTCCATAATCAAGCAATGCAATATTAGTGAAATGGAAAAATATGAGACTTTAGCAACCAACAACTTTGGACATTTTCCTTCAATGTATCATTATTTTCCATCATCTCATTTTCAAACAGCATCGTTTAACCCTTCAAGTAGACAGTGATGTAAATCATTTTTGAAAAGAAGATATTGGTCTGAATGACAACAATCCCTGACAAGGCTGTCTTTCTCCAACGACGTGCTGAAATGGTCGGCGCGCGGCGATTCACTGGGATGGCGGATGCTCGTCTGGTGGCCATTGTGCACCTTCGTGCACTTACCAGCACGGTGTACCCAAGTCAATTGGAACTTGTGTGTCAGCGTGGAAAATGCCCCTTGAAAAGGCAGCCTGGGAGTGGAATATTAATGTAAGTAAAAGTGGGATATAGGACTTTCGAGCGAATTACGGTTTTTTTCGGGCTAGGATACGGTGTAGCTGAAAGTCAGCGGAGGAGAAAATATTAAATATGCAAGTTCCAGATTCTTGGATGTTTTCAGTTTGAATGTAATTTTGAGTGTAGGGACATGAGAAGATAGGAGTAGAAAACTATGGACAATTTTGGAAGGTAGGAGCGGAAATGTCTTGCGAGCCGGGCGCCATTTCCACCACAGTTTGTAACTTTTTAGATACTACCAGCAAAATGGCGGATTTACAGCCACAAGGTCTGAGTGAGACCAAAGCAATTTGGAATTGACGAAAGAACACCAGGCGACCAACAATGGTCCTATTTTCGTCCTACTTTGCAAACCTCACCGGATTGGGAATGCCTTTGACGCAATAAATGCACCCACACCAGGGTACCGAGAAACCACAAATCCGTGGTTCACGTGTGTCGGCTGGGGAGGGATGACCAGTGTGACCTCCGGCGACACAGCTGTTGACTGGGGAGGTGTGTAATGGCCGGCTCACGTGTGTCGGCTGGGGAGGGATGACCAGTGTGACCTCCGGCGACACAGCTGTTGACTGGGGAGGTGTGTAATGGCCGGCTCACGTGTGTCGGATGGGGAGGGATGACCAGTGTGACCTCCGGCGACACAGCTGTTGACTGGGGAGGTGTGTAATGGCCGGCTCACGTGTGTCGGATGGGGAGGGATGACCAATGTGACTCCGGCGACACAGCTGTTGACTGGGGATGTGTGTAATGGCCGGCTCACGTGTGTCGGATGGGGAGGGATGACCAATGTGACTCCGGCGACACAGCTGTTGACTGGGGATGTGTGTAATGGCCGGCTCACGTGTGTCGGATGGGGAGGGATGACCAATGTGACTCCGGCGACACAGCTGTTGACTGGGGAGGTGTGTAATGGCCGACTCACGTGTGTCGGATGGGGAGGGATGACCAGCATGACCTCCGGCGACACAGCTGTTGACTGGAGAGGTGTGTAATGGCCGACTCACGTGTGTCGGATGGGGAGGGATGACCAATGTGACTCCGGCGACACAGCTGTTGACTGGGGATGTGTGTAATGGCCGGCTCACGTGTGTCGGATGGGGAGGGATGACCAGTGTGACCTCCGGCGACACAACTGTTGACCGGGGAGGTGTGTAATGGCCGACTCACGTGTGTCGGATGGGGAGGGATGACCAATGTGACTCCGGCGACACAGCTGTTGACTGGGGAGGTGTGTAATGGCCGGCTCACGGCGGACACTTCCGTGCCGCGCGCAGCCGCCTCAATGCCACTGGCACCGGAGGCGGGTAACTGGCCGCACTGCTCGCAGCATTCAGGTCAAGGGGGTGGCCCTCGCCGCGTACCTGTCACTGCCAGAACGGTGATGACTTCTGTCTCTGCCGCAGTAACCAGAGAGAGTCGAACTGGAGGGTGGCCGTGGCGCTGGGTGAAGGCGACTCGGGCGCGGGGTCCTGGAATTTGGCGCACAGCAGCATCGGCCATATCGATGGTGTATGCAGCATGCCACACGATGCTCTTCGCTGTTCGTGAACGGAGTGGGGTCCTCGAGTTTGCCTGCGAGATATCCATAAACATTGGTATCTATACGAGGTATTGCTAGGTATGACATAGTATGGTATAAGGTATGGATAGGTATGATATGGTATGATATGACGTATTGATAGGTATGATATGAGGAATTGATAGGCATAACATGGTATGATACGAGGTGCTGATAGGTATGACATGAGGTATTGATATCCATGATATGTTATGACATAAGTTATTGATAGGTTTGATATGGCATGCTATGAGGTATGACATTAGGTATGATATCACGTATGATATGGTATAATATAAGGTATGATAGGGTATAATATGAGGTATTGATAAGTATGATGTGGCATGATATGAGGTATTGGTAGGCATGATATAGTATGACATAGGGTATTAATAGGTATGGTACAACATGCTATGAGGTATGATATCAGGCATGATATGCTATGATATGATATGAGGTATTGGTAGGTATTATATGAGGTATTGATAGGTATGATATGGAATGGCATGAGGTATTGATAGGTGTGATAGGGGTTATTCATATGTATGATATCGCATGATATGATGTATTGAAAGGCAAGATATGAGGAATTGATGTGATATGCCGGTGAGATACTCAGCAAATGCGGCCTTTTTCTCTGTCGTGTCTCTGCCGACAATTTGTCGTATAACTCATCGACATCGACTTCAATAAGCTCGTAACTCGTAACTCGACAATTTGTCGTATAACGGTTATCGTATAGCTTCTCGTCAAGACCTCACTCTACCCGGCTGGATGTCCTGTCCGTTCTAGTGCTGCATCATTGCATCAATACCGGGTGGACTAACGATACATGCAATCAGAGACGCCAGTTATTGATGTTGGAAACCCCAAATCAACAGTCTTCTGTCATCAAAAATTATCCCCAGTGCCAAATGCCCCTTTGAATGCGTTCTTAGAAAGTCGTCCCTATGACAGTCGCTCTAGGCGTACGATGATGATGAATTCATGTTTAGGGACACGTCGACAACGAGGTCATTTTGTGTCCATTTTCCAGGTGTACGAAAGGGACCCTACTGGTTAGTCGCCAGAGTGGGTTGGCGATGCTGGACCCTGACGTTGGCGGAGTGGGAATTTCCAGGAGGCTACCGCTTGATTCTGTCATGCTGGTGGGAGCTGAGCATCTGTGATACTGCCACTGAGCACCGGTCTCATCGGCTTCACGGTACATAATGCACAGCCTGAACACCGCCGTGAACACGCAGATGGTGTCAGCTGGTGTCAGCTGGTGTCAGCTGGTGTTAGCTGGTGTCAGCTGGTGTCAGTTGGTGTCAGCTGGGGTCAACTGGTGCCAGTTGGTGTCAGCTGGTGCCAGCTGGTGTCAGATGGTGTCAGCTGGTGTCCGATGGTGTAAGCTGGTGTCAGTTGGTGTCAGTTGGTGTCAGTTGGTGCCAGTTGGTGCCAGTTGGTGCCAGTTGGTGCCATATTGTGCCAGCTGGTGTCAGCTAGTGTCAGCTGGTGTCAGTGGACTGCGCATTACACAGGGCGGCCGTAGAGTGGTGCTGTAGGGCACGTGTCCCGCCAGTACATCGAGTGTGATGACCTCGGCTGTTCGCCATGAGCTCCGCCACAGAAGCGAACGGCGAGGCCCATCCACGCATGCATTTGACATGATATTCACTTTGGGACTGGGGCAGGTGGGTCGCCAAAATGACTGCATTACACTGAGAAAGGGCTTGATGCTCCCCTCCTCCCATAGCTCTCCTCCATTTAATCTACATCGGTGGGTCAGTAGTACATTCCCTTTATGCTCCATACATGAAGGAATATTTCCTCGCAATAACTTACAAAAGTTGTGAAAATAGGTTGCATCCAGACAACGCAATTAATTTTCGTCATTTGGCGCGTGGTATCTCTTAAATAGGAGACATCAGGCCAGCACGCTGTGGTCGTTTTTTGTTCACCATTTTGTGAAACAAGATGAACGTTCACAATGAACGATGAACGAAAAACGATGAACGTAGTGACGTTTCAAATGAAAATTGGCAGTCACTGTGTGACATTCATTTGTATTGCTCTCTGATCCGTCAGATTCGACTGAGGAAAATCATACTGGCAAACACGGCCATTAAGAGGAGCGTGGCTTAGAAAGATGCAGTGCTGAACATTCTGGTTATATTTAATTGTAATGATCGCTGAAACTCCCATGCATGAATTAGGAATCCAATGTACCGCTTCGCTTAGTTGAGGTCACGCTAAATCACAAGAAAAACAGCCCTAAAAGCATTGGCGTTGCCTGAGTGCACCTGCGGCTGGCATACAAAATGGAAAACCCGTGAACGTATGAAATGAAAGTTCCGATTGTTGTCCTTACATGGTGATGTACTTGATGGCTTTGTGCAGGGTACTTCTCGGTCCGCCATTGCATTATGCAGCAATTGCCTGTAAATATTTGATATCACGCGACGTATTTTCCTTATCAGACACGGAGTGGCTCAGATATGCAATTGACATACACTGTCCTAATGGCGGTTATATGGCCGACCTGGCCATGGCACATATACCGCACAACACCGGCTCCTGCTGAAGTAAGCAGTTGTGCCTTTTATAGCACCCTGCAAACGTGCCCCAGCCTCCTCCGATGGAGGACTTCTGAGGAATAGTTAAGCAAGGGCCATACAATGCTCACCGAGAAGGAACAATTGAGAAGGAGCCGAAAATATGGATCCGGCGCGTTCTATCGCGAGTGAACCCGGAAGTGCCGCGCGCCAAAAACAACCACGCATGCGTGATGTTTTTGTGGTGAATTTCGACCAATGAGGCTCCTGTACAAGACTTGTTTTGCCGTCACAACACATATATCCCCGGGCATTCAAAATATCAATGGTTTGATGGCGATCGTGCATGATACGCACACCGTCGAGGAAAATGTGCGGGCGTTGCGTCAAGCGATAACTCCCAGTAAATGACAGGTCGAAGTGCATGTTTGCGATAACAAATGGTTGCCTAACAGGGCTGCTACGCCACATAGTGGTTCCGAGTATTGGGGCGCTCAAATGCTGTTGAAATGTACCTGCACTTTGTAATTATCAACCATTATCTTCGAGCATACATTTCCATTTCAGTTCAATTATCAAAAAAAAGAAATCCCCTCTCTACATAATTGTGTTTTTTTGCATTTCACCGACCTACGTCATGTTAATAGGATGGACCTCGAAAATATTTTGACAGCCCATAGAAAATTAAGCTTGGCAAACCGATTTGTTTGAAACTTATAGGACTCATCGCATGCGCCAAGCCCAGCAACGTGCACTCTTCAGATATTCTAGAAAACTGATTTAACCTGGTCTTGAGTCAAGTAAAGCTTTGGATAATGTCCACCAATTTGCATCATTTTGAGCGAGTTTCTGTGGGATTTGGAACGTCATGTATCTTGGAGGGTACATCACTCCTCGGGTAATACCGCTGACCTGGCTGAGCTGACCCAAAAATTCTACCCAACCTTTCCCGAGCATGGCCTGTCATGACGCCTACTGTTAGCTTTGGGTGTTCTGAGGGTAAACTGACAGCCTTATGTTTCTCTCTGGCAAGCATGATCGCTAAATTATAATTCAGCGTCAAAATGCCATAGAATAAACCACGGGATCAAAAAGGTCGTCTGAGCTCATCTGCGATCAATGGCCCCAACTGACCTCGTGGCCTGACTCGGAGCTCAAAATCGCATTGAAGTGGCATAATATGCTGCTCTCAAACATAAATTCGATACCCATAATCGACATCAGTTCGCACAGTGGTGAACGAGAAAGCCCACAGCCATAGTGTATTTGAGGCATGACCTTGTCACCAGAAGTCCATATAAATCTGTCGTCTTGTCACCATAAATCTTCTTGGCCTTGGCCCGGCAAACACTGAGATATGTTGAGACTCACATGAGTCAATGAAAGAGCCTCCTTGTATCTTTGCAACCAAGAATCGGTGACGCCGATTCAAACGGAATTCGATAACCCGATTACTAAGCGAGATAAAATTATTTTCTTTTATTTAACTTGGGGGCACCGGTCAGGTCACAAGTCGTATTAAGTAAAACGATTCAACAGTTTTTGAGAGTTCATATTTTTATCGCAAATCAGAACATTCGGGTAATCTAGAATGTCAGCTGTGCCCGAATGCATACAGTGAGTACCTACAATTGTCCATGTGAATCTTTTCTGGCCTCGAGTCAAGTTTGGTTACCTGAGGGAGAGATCAAATTGCCATTTTCATTCAGTATGCAATGCAGTGCATTTTCTAGGCCTTGCGTTCGCAGTGATCTAGAAAAAGCTGACTTAATACGAGTACTGGATGGGGGAGGGGGAGAAATCGCTCACCCCTTTTATTGTTCGTAAATATCTACAGATTTTACTGGTCGATATACGCCATTTGTGTGTACCTGTCTATAAATGTCCGACGCGTAGCTTAAAACAAGAAAGACGAAAATCTGCCTAACATTTTTGGGGTTAGAGGCCGTAAAATCAAAACATTTCGCGTCGCCAGACCACAAAACTCGGCACTGATGCACTTTCCGAATATCGGCAAAAGGGATGTGTTCTTGGTAATACTAGCGACTTGTTTGACATGTATTATTATGCTATATAATGTCAAGGTCATGCTAGTTCACCGAGGTCAAGTCATGTCAAGTTCATTACAGATCAATGGAACCAAACTTGGTCAACTTGAAGGTTGTCATAAACGCAAATGACTGTCAAACGATTCATGCCATTTTGCATGTTACTGCCTACACATCATGAAAACTAGTGTTTTTGTCACTGTGAATCTAAGCGTTTCCATATTCCATTCACGTACTTCGGCCCTTTCTTCGTGAAGCCAATTGCGTCGGGCCGCCCGCCCGGCCAGTCGGGCGGGCGGCCCGGTGCCGGTAACTGGAACCGGTAACTGACCTGATGAACTGCTGATATATGTGACCCGAGGTCAAATTCCGCATTTATCTCTGCATTCCATCATTAGTCATGCCCCCAAAATAATTGAAGCCCATTTTTGAGCATTTAAACACAATCGCAGCGTTCCATAACAATGTCAAGCCAAGCCACGCAAAACATACAGAATGTGACATATTTAATCTGATTTGGAAATGAAGATATTGACCTTAGGTCATGAAATTCGCCCACCATAGAGTTCACTACCGTACCCATCAACCTTGAAATTGTGTTAATCTAACTTTAATAGGAGCCGAGATCTTAGAGGGGGAGGGGGGGGGGGCGGAATCCGCCCCCCTTCCAGTGTGTGTAGTTTTCAGAGGGCCTCCAGGACGCGTGTTAACCCACGAGTCACTGTGGAAGGGTTTATTTCCACACCCCGTCACTTTGATTTTTCTGCCGCAACAGCCAAACCAATTGACACAGCAGCTGGAGACTTTCATTAACTTTAATTGAACACCTGAGGTATATTGTGTAAAAATTGTGTTTACTTCAAGGTCATCTTACATCTTGTTCCAATTATGTCATAAAGTCGTGGGAGTTGTGTTTAACGTTTCAAACGGATGCTTGTTGTTATGAGATACAATCAGAGCAATGCATGCCGACAGATCAGCACAGGTGCAGCTGAACCGCCGAGTGGCACTGCACGCCAGTACCGGTCACACGTCATCGCTGATCGACCTGGTGTCAGCTTTCGACCTGGTGTCAGGCTTCGGCCGGCGCAAGATGTTTGAGACCGAGAACGCGAGCATGAAGTCAGTTTTTATCGGACGAAATGCTCTCTCTGCTGGTGACCAACAGCAATAAGGAAATTCAGCAAACAGGAGATGGTCTGGCAAGCGATGTCGATGTTCGCGGACGCACATACAGATGCATGGCTGAAGATCCCGGTTGGTCGGGGGGGGGGGTCTGGACCCCCTGGTTTGGTACCCTGCCAATGTTAAGCTGTTATTTTCCCTATTCGATCTGAAAATACGTCCTTAAAATAGGGACTTGGGCTGGACCCTCTGGCTTCGTGAGAGATGTCCGGCTCTGCACGGATGCCACGGAGATGACAGCATTCATCGGTCTGATGTACGCCAGAGATCTATTGGGGAAAATCTTCACATCAGTCAGCGTGTGTTCCACGATCAGACGGGGCGCCGCGTGTTTGCAGCTGAAATGGGAAGGCGACGCCTTCGCGTCACTCACAGCCATCTGTTGTTCGACGACTCCGGAACCAGACCGAGACGCTGCGAGGCGCAACGGTTCGCCGCATTCATATTTTTTTTTTTTTTTTTTTTTAACTTCAACTGTAGCTGTCTCAAATGCATGATTGAGGAAGAATAGCTCTCGATCAACGTGACGTGACGAGACGTGACGCTGCATTTCATGCGAGCCAAGGTCAGCCTTCGCCAGTAGAATCCAGACAAGCCAGCCAAATATTACCACTGTTCCGCAGTGTCAACTCAGTCAAGTGCCCATAGCCCCACGCGGCGAGCGTACGCTGCGGCAAGCCGACGAGCTAACCGATGCCACGATGCCACACTACAGACCAGGCCTCGCAGACTGTGTAGCACCTGGTGGAGGAGATGCAGGCTCACAACAGCATCAGGGGCGCAACAGCGCTATGCATCGGCCATACATCTACATTCATCTGGCAGAATGGTCGCTGGCTCAAAACGTGACAACGATCGGCACCATCAACACCAAACGAAGAGGAATCACACAAAAAAAGCTGAAGGAAGACAAAAACAGGGATAGCACCTCAAACCGGTGCTGATGGAAGAGGAGATATAAATAAGATATCCCTACATTCGTACGTGGTGAAAACAAAGCCATCGGACAAAGAGAATGCGCTGCTTCTACCCACAATGCCACCGATCATGGGTGTCACGAAGGGCCCAAGCCAAAAACCTGCGCTCTACAAGTTCTACAACTTCACAAAGTGAGGCACGGACAGTGTAGATCAGAGATTCGGCATCTATAGTACACAGACCAAGTAGCGAAAGTGGACAATGTCGCGTGCATCCACTGCAATGTCAACGCCAGCACGCTGCGTGCAGTGCGCGCAGGCGAGAACCTCCGGAAAAAGAACTCTGCGGACTTCGGCTGGACGCTAGCATGTCGGATAGTGACGACCCAGGCGCAAGTACGAAGTTTCTCTGAGCACTACAAGGAGACCACCCAGAAAACTAGCATGCTACTCTGGGAGGAAAGAAGGCGAGGGATCTGGAGTGAGCGCTAACACGTTCCCAGTCAGAAGTACAGAATGCCACCGACGAGTCGAGTGTCGACTGCTGCCACAGCAGGGCTGTAAAGAGGCGAAGGACAAGCTGCACACAGCCAATCTGCAGTGTCGAAACTGCGGATAATCAGGTGCCTCAAGCACCTGCTGCAACTCAGCAGAATATGCTCCGTGCAATGAACAGTGCCGTGTCATCTGGTGCAATGTGACCGATTTGTTGATGCTGGTGATGCTAGGATCTGCGTTTGTATGTATGCCTAGTCACCATACTTTCAGTTGGCCCTTGTGCACGATTAACGTGAGTGGTGTGTTTTGTGAGCCTGATTTGACGTATACGTCGGATTTGTTAACCAGCGAGTCAATGAGGGGAGGATTTCCCACTGGTTTATGTGCCATAACAGTGAAACTAATTGAGACAGCAGCTTGAGACTTTCAGCACCTTCAAATTAATATCAAAGGGATCATAACATCGTTGTGCAGAAAAATTGATCTCAATGTCCTATTAGGTCATATTCTAATGACGTCATAGTCATTCGTAGGCATTGTTTTACTTTTTTAAACCGTTGCTTATTGCTATGAGATACAATCGGACCAATGTATATTGACAGATACTGTATGCTGACTAATAGTGACAGACACAGTGACAGACAGTACTGACAGACAGGTCATTTGTTACTATGTGACCTCAACTAGGTCATTTTGGGTCATTTTCGTATTATTAATTTCATTTAAATATAATGATCGCTTCGGACTAGAAAAGATGTTCAGGTAGTTATAAAATCGATATATCGGTTACCGAGGACATCCTTACCTTTGAGGTCATCATAGGCCAAACATTCTTATATCTGTGCTAAGATACAATTTTTTATTACATAACTTTAATCCGAGTTCTTGCTTGGGTGGCTTTATGAACCAGGGTCCTATTACTAAGCAGAGCTTGTTGCGTGAACCCTGGCCCCACCACCCGATCCATGAATTCCAGTTCAACGGCAGAATTTAGACCGAAAGTTTAACGTGTCGTCAATGCACCGACACGGCCGCCCGGTAGTTCGTCCCCGGCCTTATCGGGCCAGCTGCCAACTGACCCTCCCAGCCGGGGGCTAAATGCGAACGCGCGTAGCGACTCGAGCCCTGTCTTGCCAGGACAGGGGAGAGCAGTGCAGGCCAGCGCTCTAGCCAACCGAGCTACCGGGGCGACAATGCCAGGCAATGTTATAATGATATCATAAACTCGATTGCAGGTGCTGCTTTTCCCGCCTGAAGCGGTTGTTTGTTGTTATCCGACACAATCTAACACTGGAAGGTCAATCCAGCTGTAATTATTATAGAGGGGTCAGTGTCCACCACGTGACCTCAAGAAGGACATGCTGGAGACGAAAGAACACGAGAGAGGGTATTCTATGGTGCATACTGAAGTGTAGGTCAGTTTTTCGAGCTCCTCGTATAAATGTAACCGATAAACACTTAACGCATTGCATACTGGACCAAAACGGCTATTTGTATCTTCTCCCCAGATGACCTCACTTGACCCGAGGATAACAAGTTCAGATTTTATAATGATTGGCCTCTAATGCATGCCTCAACCAGCACGTAAGATTTGTTACTCAATGCCCTGATTTACAGTCAAAATGTGTAGTACTCCTAGTCACTTTAATATTTCCACTTGACATGACCGGTAACCTTATAGACGTCACACCAGATTATACCCATAAGCAAAATTCCGTAACATATACGAATATTTGTCAGTTTTTCAAGATCCTTACGAACATTTGTCCTAGAAAATGCATGTATGTATGTATGTATGTATGTATGTATGCATGTATGTATGTATGTATGTATGTAAAGTGCATTGTATGCTGAATCAAAACGGCAATTTGACCTCCTCCCCTCAAGTAACCTTACTTGATCAGATGCCAGAAAGTGCATACATGGGCAATTTTAGGAACACACTATATGTATTCAACCACGGCTGAGATTATCCTAATGGCATAGTTTGCGTAAAAATATGATCTCTCGAAAACAGTCCAGTCATTTTACTTGACATGACCAGTGACCTCACCGGTGACTTCCAGGAAAACAAAAAATATTTTTTTCTCGATTAGCATTATTGAACTGTCGAATGATTGTTGAATTGGCATAATCGGTTCATTGGTTGCGAAGATGAAAGGGGGGGGCAAAAGCCCCCGTTACCTGTGTGAGTGCACATGCCCCAGTAACTGCCGGGCCAATGTTGTCCAGCTTGGCTTTGTGTTATCACGTATGCTTCGTCAAGTTATTGTTACATTGGTCTGTTTGTGCGATTGACGCCACTCCTGCTGATATGACACAAATTACAGGCATGACGATGACCTAAACACACAGTGGCACGCTTCACACGGCAATTTACTAAAACTCACAAATATAGCGGACCGTGTTACCGTCCCTTTCTGCCATCACTGTGCTACACCCGCGGCGGGAACCAACATCATGATGTAGCACAACTCTGAATACAGCGATTGACAATGTGCCATATCAAGTCGCTAAAATGGCTACAATCGCCGACGGAAGCAAGATTCCAGACCATATTTTAACAGACTACCTCATTTGTCTTGTACTTAGCGTAGTCTATCATGCGAATGCGTAAATTTTGCCGCAATATTCGGTTTATTATTCATATACGCCTTGTTTATGAAGAAACTGAGTTGATAACAACGTGAATTCCTGCTAGCCAAAAGTGTGTTCCCAAATTTCGGTAGCTCTGGATACGCCTATTGTTTCTTAAACTGGCCTCCATTAGCCCACAATTGAAAGTACTATTAAGTTGGGTTCGAGCGAGGGGCCGGAATGGCCGAGTGGTTAAAGTGTTGACCTCTGGATACAAAGGTACCGGGTCACTCGCATCACTCAGGACGTTTCCCAATCCCGCTGCCCACCGACGAAACAGTGACGACAATTGACATTAATCGGCCCAAAAGGTCTGCCCCAAGTTAGGTTGCCCTGGCCACGCTTATCAATTTTGTAATTGCACTTCAAAAGAGCTGCCCAAAAGAACCCTAGTAATAAATAATAATTGAAGTTCATTACCCCACACATGTTACCACTATTGATTTGGAGTCGAGTGGCGGTAACTAGACCCAAATGTGAGAGAAAGTCGAGGAGCTAGTTGTAACGTAGAGTAGCTGGTAAAAAGTCATTATTTCCCCTTTTTTCCTCCTGCATCCGCCATTTTCGATTAAAAAAAAATGCAGCTAACGTTAGACGTTTTCGAACTACATTGTTTTCTAAAACCATTGGTCCATAGGCTATCGAGATCTGAAGGGGGCGGGCGATGTACTTCCATGCCTTGCACAATAAGATTAACAAACCGTCGCAACCAGCTCCCCTATCAGTGGTTACAAAAACTGCCGCCACTAATGGCGCTAGTGTCCCGCTGGCCACCGCCGATCCGTATGTTTGTGCTGCATTATCTCAACGATATCCACATGGGCTTTGGCTGCCCCTGCCCAGATAATATTGCAGTACTCGAACGCTGACCGGATATGAACGTGGTACGACCGGTGTTGCCACACCTTTGGAAATCACCACCTCTCAGGTAGCTGGCCTTTGCTCCTCTCCCCCTCTCTTCGGTACACCACTTGGATCACGCCGCTTTTTGTGGGCCCAGTCTGTCTTTTTGACCCCGGTGTGATTGGAAACCCTCGGTGCGTTTTGAAGGCCACCGATGCGTTTATTTACAGCCCTGGTGCATCTTTAAAGCTCTGTCGCTCTTTTCCAGGTCCTGTGTGCTTTGAATCGCCCCGGTACGATTTCGGGTTTCCGGTGTGCTATTGGGACCCCGCTGTGTCTATATTTCGGGCCGCCGACGCGAATTTTTGTTGGGCAATTTTTTTGGAACCGACGGGGATTTTGGGGGCCCAGCGCTATATTTCGGGTCACCGGTGGGAATTTCCAAGCACCGGAGCTAGTTTTTTTTTTAAATCATCGTTGTATCTATTTGGAGTGCTCGACACGAATTGTGTGGGAGTGAATTGGGGGAGAGGTGGGAGCGTAGCACGCTTTTTCAGGCTCCCGGTGCGATTTTATTGGTCCCGGCGCGATTTTTCTGGGCCCTGTTGCATTTATTTGCCCCCACCCACCCAACGCGAATCCATCTGACGGAAATTTTTGGTCTAGCGTTATCTTTGGGGACTCCCGCGCGGGTTCTTCGGCCCCGGTGTGAGCTTTTGAGCCCCTCTGTTTTTATTGGCAGTCCTGACGCAAATTTGTGTGGGTAATGGTGATACTTGTATGGCCTCCAACGCCATCTTTGGGGGCTCCGGCGGCTGTTTTTCAGCGCCGGCGTGAGTTTTCTGAGCCCCGCTGTCTTTATTGGCAGTCCTGACGCAACTTCTTGGGGTGTCATGGTGGAGTTTTAGGGTCCCAAGCGCGATTTTTTGGTGGCCCGGCACAGCTTTGCGGGCCCTAGGACGGTTTTTATGGGTCCGCTGCATTGATTTTTGGGCGCCGAAACAAATTTGTATGGGGCCCAGGGAGATGTTGGGGGCTCTGGCATGAATTTTGAGACCTCGCCGTAATTTTTTTGGACCCCGGCGCAATCTTTCCGACCCCGGCGCAATACTTTCGGGCCCACCACCTCTCATGGGGGGCAACTGTCCCCTTTGTTACCCCTTGGGTGCACCACTGACTGCAGGTAGTATGCGAAGGTTACATCCTATCACGCCCAGCAAGCCATTTCCTGGTTGCGGTGCCGAGCCAGCCTGACGGGGCCGGTTATCACGCACATTTCACGTCGAAATGTAGCATCTGCTCAAGATAACACACCATATGACCAGCACCGCGGGTGGGCGGAGCCGGGCGGGGCATCGAGCGCGGAGCGGGCAGGTCCGCACTCAGACAAACACTCGGACAAACACTCGGACAAACACTCGGACAAACACTCGGACAAACACTCGGACAAACACTCGGACAAACACTCGGAAAACACTCGGGCAAACACTCGGACAAACACTCGGACAAACACTCGGACAAACACTCGGACAAACACTCGGACAAACACTCGGACAAACACTCGGACAAACACTCGGACAAACACTAGGACAAACACGACTGGAGCGTTGCCGGCTAAGCAAAGCTGCTGTTTCACGGAATTACACAAAGGCTACGTGAGCGTAAAGCATGAATCTGTTATACAATCACGCCAGAGTGATATGCGCTCCGTCGTAGCAAGTGTGCATATGCTTTCACATAGATTGTGAGGTCCAAGACATTACTGTTGCTGTGACTTTACCTCGCTTCAACGAAATGTTGCACACCGAGGTCATCGCAGCATTCATGAATAATTCATGTACGAATGCCGTTGGGTCGACGTGCCTTGATTGAGAGATTGTCATGCAACATTGTCCGGACAATGTCGACGCTGCACCGAACCCTTGCCAGTGATGGAGAGTCGTACATTGGGCCGCCTGGTCCGGCAAACCCGCCGCATGGAGTTCACTGAACTGTGCGGCAAACGTATGGTTCAGACGGTTAGCTCGTTCCCGGTCACCGACAACATTGACATCACCCTCCACTCATACTGACAATTATTCCTACCCTTGACACACTTTGAAAACGAACAAAACGCGTCGGGTTGGCTGTGAATGACTGCTTGTGTTATTCTACTTAAATAATCGTCATGCTTGTGTCGGACAAATTCTTTGAACATCTCCTCTTGTCATCGACGTCCGCGATAGATTCCCCACTTCTGTTGTACTTCATTCTCCTATTTGCGGTTTCTTTCTTCCTCAACACGTTACTGAGCTTTCGAATCAGGGAGGAAACCTATGCTTCATACAGACGCCAGGGATAAAACCACTGATGGCCGTTTCTTACAGACAGTAAAATTGAGCATCTGCGTCTTCTACCTGCATGTCGAAATCAGGACCAGGGCAGCAGTTGCAAGGCCCGTCTCCGTCCAGCGAAGTCCGCTTGCTCGTGGTTAAGCCGGTGGCCCTGGTGACGCAGCCCTGTGTCGCACTCACCACGCACACCAGTTCATTGTGATCCGAATCGAAAACGTCCCCGCGCACCGCCACGGCCATATTGGGCTGAGTGGACAGAACGTGTTCTGGCCCACGCGCTGTCGCAATACAGCCAGTGAACAGAGGTCGAGCAACTCCGACGTGCGCGGTGTAGAGTGCGCCACCGTCGCTCCGGCCCAGCCCAAGTCTGACGCACTCCACTTAATGCCAGGGATATCAATATCCCAGACAACGATCGGACGGCGGTTCGGGTAACGAGCGATTTCCGCTAGTGACCGACCGCGATGACCATTCCAGATGTAGTCATTGGACCTCTGTATATAACTGGACAGCCAACTCGATTTTTCCAAGAGTTCCCGACGACGGCGCCGCATATGCGCAAAACGTTGGCGCTGGTATGCGTTTTGCAGTGTGCTGTGGATGTAAAGCGGTGGTGCTCAGGTGTTCTAAGTGCTGATTACACATTTTCATGCGTAATCCATGTAACCATGTGCTTTGTGTAATCAGTGCATCTGAAATTCAGATGTATTCACTTGCATTGCAAAGTAATCTTGGCAGGTGTGGAGCTTTGCAAAAAAAAGAATATTAGTTGGGCATCTGTATTGTTAGAGCAATAGCGGTTGGGTATGGAATAAGGATGAATCGTCGTGCTTTTGTTGAGATGTTGTGATAGTGTAGGCTTTCACGTGGCAATGTGACGTGCTGAAGTCACGTGTTATCTTAGTGTCACTGAGCTATCACTGAGTTTTCTGGAAATATACAGTTACATGGTTTCCAGGACATACCGAATTGTCTGCTAGGGGAACATTAGCCGCGTGGGCCACAGCAAGGTCATCTTGCCACACCAGGGTCTTTTCATTTTCCTCTGTGATGACCTTTATAATATTCACTGATGCTAGCACCTATATACAGAAGCAATGGGAGCAAGAACCACATCATCTATTCTCCATTAAGCCTGTACTCCGACCTGCCGCGTCCCTGCCGTTCATCCCCTTGCAGAGATAGATACAGAGGGCACGGGGTACATGTGCCCGCTCATGGCAAGGTGACGCCCATCTCACCGGGAAAAGTGACCATCCAGGGAGACTCGAGTGCCCCCCTTTCGAATTTGTCAGCTAAAGGTGGCACTCCAGACGAAAATATACCCATTGTAATTATTGAGTGCATCCCCTTTCACTTTCATCCGAAATCTCTCTTCCAAGATACTCGAGTGCGCTCCTCTCGAAATTTTCAGCCGAGAGCGCCCCTGAGGGCTCGTCCAGTGGCGCCAGACATGCCATCCATGCATGCAAAATCCTGGATCTGCGCCTGTCCAGTTGGCTACGCCCTTGGAAAGTGGCAAATAATGATATAAATAACGATTAAAGAGGAAGTCCTGATCGTCAACCCATGCCCCGCAGGATGGTCGTGCCGGAGGCGGAGTCAGGGACATATGCCCCGTTGGAATATTGAACCCGCGCCCCTCCGGGAAGGCTCGAGTGCTCCCCTCATATTTTTCAACCAGAAGCACCCCTTCAGTGTGCTCAAGTGCATGACCCCCTCCCCCGCTAAACGGATTTTCGGCCGAAGGCGCCCCTTCAGGTATTTTCACAGGGTGCACCTTCTAAGAAATGACGCCCCCAGACAAATACCCCTCCCCCATGACAATTTCTGGATCCGCCTCTGAATAGGATATAGGATGTACACACAGTACACATATGCTGTCAACTACAAACATCCCCAGCGTCACTTCGCAAGCGTTTATCGGTTACCCGGGATCTTAATTCCATGGGGTACACATGTCGAATACCGCACAAAGTTGGCAAAACGATGATAGAAGTTAGACCTCAAAAGCACAATTACAATATTTTACAAGGTATTTATATCCGCTCATCATGAACCCAGCATCATTTTGCACTGCTTTATATAAAAATATATCAACAGCTTTTCATTTTACAACATTTCATTCCAGGGCCAAAATGCATGGGAGCGGGCGGCGCGCTCGATCTTTTGCCCATATACCGCCGCTCGGCCGCCTACAGCCGGGACCGGCCGGAATAGGACGCAGAGCATGCGGCGAGCGACGAGTCGGCCGTCTAGTTATATATAGAGGTCAATGGATGTAGTCCTCAGCTCAACCATGAGCGTCGCGGTTTCGTCTACTTCCAGGTGCAGTCTTCTAATTAAATGAAGCTGTGCCCGTACAGCACAGGTTACGCCTCCGCTGTGACTGAAATCTACAATCTAAGTAAATGTGGTGAGTCTCAGGTAGTTGCAAGAAAATCTTATAACGATATGAGCGTCATTCGTGTCATCCCCATTCGTGTCATTTGTGTCGTCCCTGACCACCACCAGGTGGGTGGGCAACTCTCGCCCCCTCGCAGTCTGGGGGGCCCTTTCCACAAACGGCTAAGCCGGGTCAGGTTGACTCGGAAGGCAGGCAAGGAGGTCCTCCAGAAAACCAGACGAAAGAGTTCAAAGAATGTGTATGATGGGAGTTAGACATATAAAAAATAACGAACGTGATACTGGCCATTAGAAGTAGCTTATCGTCTGGCTATTCAGGCTACACGGGGTAATTATAAAGGGTACTCTAGCCTCAGCTGAACGTAAACATGAACTTTTCCTTCCTCTGGACTCCGGGCCACGCCAACATCCCAGGTAACGAAGAAGCAGGCCGACTCGCGAAGCAAGCCTTAGCATTAAACCCCTGCATGGAATATTCGGTAGACGATTGCAAAGCACTCCTACAACGCCACCTTCGCCAACATCACCAGAACACATAGACACAACACAACTCAACACAACACAAATGCAACCACACCCACGGCATCAAACCAACGGTAGGCACATGGAGCACATCAAATCAATCTCACAGACAAAAAGAGGTCATCCTCACTAGAATTAGGACTGGTTGCACAAAACTAACACAGCCTCAACTAGACGGTGACCAATATACAAGACCTCACTGCGACACCTGCAACACCACGTTAAGCATAGGCCACATCCTGCTAGAATGTAGTAGCTTTAACTCTCAAAGACAACCACTTAGGTATGAGGGCATCATCCTGTCGCTTCGATCGCTTCTCGGTGACAAGCACCCAGAACTCCTTGAATTAATATTTTAATATCTGTCCGCCACAAACATAGCAGGAGTACTGTAGACACCACGCCATCAACACTGACACCAACACGCAATGCATGCCAGCGAAACACTCGTAGGAAACACGTAAATAGCCATTCCCGAATGGCGTCGGACGTACATGAGCCGATTTGCTTTTCAATCAGAAATAAATCGTTACCTAACGGTGCCGTCGGACGTAGATGAGCCGACTTGCTTTTTAAAAAATGGCATGACGTAAAATGAATGCCCAGAGGAACCATCAGACGTAGATGAGCCGATTTATCTTGCAACTCAACGTAAAACGGCTACCCAGAGGTACAGCGGACGTAGATAAGCGAAATTGCAAAACACCGAACTAACCCAACTGACAACCCTGCATGGCATGCTAAGACTAACCCGCTGCTAACAACTAACACGCGACGGCCGGCGTGGTAGGCGGTGTGGACAATTACCTCTTTGTTCGCACGGCAAAGATCCCTCGGTGCTCTTCGAGAAGAGCCGGCACCCTGGCAAAATCAACTTCTCGTCACTGCCAACCCCCCCCCTCCCCCAACCACCACAGCTACAAATTATCGTGCGGAGTAGTAAAGTAAAACAAAAACTATTTAGACATCAGTGAAATGTCCCCCACCCGGCCCCAGCCTTCAGCACCTAAACATCACACAAGCCATAACGTACAACTTACTTAAAGTAAATGTACAATTGCCCGCGCTTTGCTTACAAACACTCGCTTTAAAGACAGCCATTTGACGTACTCGCTTTAAAGGCGGCGCAACTGACCTGTATGGTCCGGCACGCCTAAAAAATACCCCCCCCCCCCTCCAGCAGAAAGGATTAGTTCTAACACTTGTAAGGAAATGTTTGACAGGTGAGGAATGTAGAGCAGGCCTAAGACTAGCATAATGGTCTTATTACGAAAAGGGGAAGGACACTAGAAGCGTGGAACATGTACGGCCCGTTAGTCTACTCAAACATTGTATGTACAAAATAAGTACTAAGGTTGTGACCTTACGAGTAGCTAAAGTTATCTAGTCGATTATAATCGACTAGATAACTTTTTATCAATAATTATTTATTATTATCAACGATAATTATCAACGAGGACCAGACCGGTTTTTATTCAGGTTGGATTTATGGGGAAAACATACGCCTCATTCTTGATGTAATTAAGCATTGCAAGCCGGCATGGAAATCCACGAATTGTTGACTTACCATACAGAAAAGCATATGACAGCTTATATTGGAAATATTTGAATAGAGTAATTTCCGTTTTTACTTCTGAGAAAACTTCAAAATGGGTTAACATACTAATGGTTAACATGTTGCATGACGGTAATTCGCCAAACGCTTGCGTTCAAATAAATGGAAAACTTTCTGAACAGTACACAGTGCAGCGTAGAATCAAACAAGGCTACCTTTGTTATTTTGTCTTAGTTATTTGTTATTCTTAATCTGCTTTGAATCACTGTTGGAAATAATCAGAATACGTAACTGTATGCAAGGAATCGTTATCAATAATACACCAATAAAGATATCTGCCTAGGCAGGTGATGTCAGTCTTGACCTGTCCGCCGACTGGGGTAGGTCGCTCCGCCGCCGTCCGTCGCCGACCGGTCGTCGCCAGCTGAGTACCCAATCCGTCCGACAGACGGTGACAGTGCCAAGGATATATCAACAGCGAGCGGTGGTGGGTGGGCACGGACATGGCCGAAGAGGTGAAAAAGGCCATCTTCGACTGCTTTGAGGATCGGGAATTCATCTCAATGTTACGCGAAACAGCTATGGCGCCAATCATCAGAGATGCAGTGAAGCAAGCGGTGGCAGAAGCTGTCGCGGACAAAGACAACATGATAGAGAAATTGAAGGCTGAACTATCCGAGGTGAGTGACGAGCTGAACCAGCTCGAGCAGTACTCGAGGCGCAACTGCCTGGATATTGCTGGTGTCCCCGAAAGTTTCGGAGAGGACGCAGAAAACCTAGTTATTGAGGTGGCTGGTGTCACCTTGACGAAAAACGGCATTGATGCTTGCCATTGGGTCGGACGTCCCCGAGAAGTGAAAACACGGAAAATGATAGTCCGACTGAATTTATATTTTTTTTTAAACGCCAGGATGTTCTTCAGGCAAGGAAACGGCTGCGATCCGACAGAGCATGTGACATTTACATTTCCGAAAACCTCCCGAGGAAGAATGCCGAAACGATGTACCACGCACGCCAGCTGAAACAGCGAGGGGTAATCGTGGCAGCTTGGACGGACAACGGAAAAATGAAAATACGAGAAAGAGAAAACGGATCGACAAGGGTCATTCGATGCCTGTCAGACCTGCCCTGCCCAGATGAGGTGAGAGTCGATCGCACGACGACACGTCCGACTGAGTCCGCCGCTGCTGATCACGTCCCCACCCAGAGGATTTCGGCTGAGTCCGCCTCTGCTGACCGCGCTGCCGCCAGCGGCGCCCAATTCCAGACCAGAAGGGGCAAGAGCGGCAGATTGCCACGCGGTTTGGAGCGGTGCAACTGGCACCCCCAGAGCCGACCACCACACCCTTACGTTAGTAATGTAGTACCCTTACGTTAGTAATGACAATTACTCACCTCACGGTGAGTAATTGTCGGGGCGCTGTCGGAGGCATGTTCTCACATCTAAGCGTAACCAGTTGCATAGTGTGACCATAAAGCTGTACGTGCGTTGTTAGCGACATGCATGGTGCGAGTCATCATATATATCTTGCTTCTGTTAAATATTCCCATATTTTGCTCCATTATGCGAATTGATTTGTAACGGTTATGTTCACGAGCTACGCCTAACCCTCGTATATCAACACGCGCCCTGGAGAGCCTCTGAAAATACGCGCACTGGAGAGGGGGGGGGGGGCGGATTCCGCCTCCTAAGATCTCGGCTCCTATTAAAGCTAGGGTAACGACATTCTCAGGGTGGATGGGTACGGTAGTGAACTCTACTGCGTGAAAATTTCATGATCTTAGGTGAATATTTTCAAGGTCAAATGAGGTCACATGTCACAATGTGCTTGTTTTGTGTGGCTTGGCTTGTCATTGTTATGGATCACTGTGATTGTGTTTAAATGTTCCAAAATGGGCATAAATGATGTTTTGGACATGACTAATGATGCAATACAGATGTTAGACCCGGAATTTGACCTCAGGTCACCAATATAACAGCACTTTATCAGGTCAGTTACCTGTTCCAGTTACCGAAACCGTGCCGCCCGCCCGACTGCTCCGTCGGGCGGCTCGGCGCAATCGGCTTCGCGAAAAAAGGAGTGAAGTACATGAATGAAGTACGGAAAGGCTTAGATATACAATGCCACAAACAGTAGTTTTCAGGATGAGTAGGGAGCAACATGCAAAATGACATCAATCGCATGAGTCATTTGCATTTATGACAACATTCCAGTTGACCAAGTTTGGTTCCATTGACCTGCCATAAACTTGACCTGACTTGACCTCGGTGACCTAATATGACCTTGAATCTATATAGCGTAACAATATACATGAAACAAGTCGCTAGTGTTGCCAAGAACACTTCCCTTTTGCCGATATACGGGAAGCGCATCAGCCCTGATTTTTGTGGTCTAGCGCTACGAAATGTTTTGACTTTAACGGCCTGTAACTCGAAACAAAATCGGCAGACTTCCGTTATTCTTGCTTTAAACGACGCGCTAGACATTTCTAAGCAGGTACGCGAAAATGGCGTATATCGATCAGTACAATCGGGAGTTATTTACGAAAAACCGGAGGGTGGGCGGATTTCACCCCCCTCCGGTGCGCGTGTTAAGGGAGGAAAATGTTGAAAGTGCGCTGCCCACCACCGCTGTTTCTAGAGTATGCGCAATTGTCTCATTACTGTTCCTGTACGTGTCTCCACAAACTCGTTTCACTGCGTCTTGTTTTCACGTAGTAACATTAAAAAGCTCTTGAACCAACCAACTCTAAAGTCACATCGTTCACGGCGTGTGGCACCAACTCACATAAACGGACACCCCGAATCTAAAATGGGGACTCGTGGCACCGGCGCTAAGACAAAATGTAGTCATTGATCTCTGGAATCAAACACCTGATCTCAGGATACTCCTCATTATATCTGGTATTGAGACTAACCCCGATCCTCCTTTCGTCGATCGTGCACAAATAAAAACAAGCTACGTAAACATAAACAGCATCACGGCCCCTGCAAGACTTCATGAGGTCGCACAATTTACAACTAAAAATAGTGTAGATATGTTATTATTAACTGAGACAAATCTTAGCAACCAGATCCACCCAAGTCTTTACAGATTGGACAAATTCCATGCTCCACTGACGAGGCACAGGACTCGCCAAGGAGGTGAGGTTGCAATCTATGTAAGCACGGCACTCGCAGTCAAAAGACTCAACCACATTGAACATGATGATGTGGAATGGATATGGTGTCTGGTGTAAATGAAAGATGTATCGATCATAATTTGCTGCACATATCTCCCACCGAAACTGTCATCAGGCAAATGTAAGTCATTTATTGACAAACTTAATGATAGCATGTCCTTAGCTCTCATGTCGAACCCATCAATAATCCTTGTTATAGGCGATATTAATTCTGACAATATTTTCTGGAACCAGTCGTACGCCAAGGGATAAGCTACCCCATTTGACTTAGATCGTCTAGAAACAATTAACATACTGCAACTTTTTCAACTTGTAGACGAACCGACAAGAGTCGCGAACGAAGTAGAAATTCTTGGGCACTCAATCATTACTTCAAACAAAAAAATAGTTTTCGAAAGTGGTGGATTCCTCCTTTCTCAAATATTGATCATTACCCTATATTTGTCACTTTAAATATCACCAAGTCGACTAAGCAAATCCATAACAAGGAAATATGGGACTTTGACAGGCTAGACAGCGACAAAATCATCATATTCCTTCAATGTAGACTGGGAAGGTATTTTAGGCAAAGACGTTCATGAAGCCGCAAAAAAATGTATGATGTTAATATTCAATCTGCAAAAGAAGCCCATAAAAATAATCAAAACCAACGGGGCAAGCAAACCTTGGGTTAATTCTGAGCTGAATAGAAATATCAAAAGACGGGACCTATTATTTAGAATTGCCAAAAGGATACAAACATGGTTTAGTTGGAATAATTCGAAAGATCAGCGTAACAGAGTCACCGAACTTAACAAATCACAAAAAATAGTTACATTAAGAGCCAGGTTAGAAAACTAGGAGAATGCAAACATAGTCCTCGAAAATACCATCAGATTTTAAAGGGGATAATTGGTACCACAATGTGCCAAAGCATACCACCCCTAGATGGTCCAAATGGTGCAATTATTGATGATACAGAGAAGGCAACACTCTTGAACGCCCATTTTGCGGGACAATCCCAATCACCTAACGACTTGCAACTACCCTCTATGGACGCACAATATAATCACAGCATTCCAAGTTTGGCAGAAATGCAAGTTACTGAAAATGAAGTTCTTCAGCAGCTCAACCATCTTGATGCAAATAAATCAACAGGACCTGACGAAATAACTCCCAGGCTGCTTAAATAAATTGCTATTCTTATCTACGAACCCCTTACTAAAGTATTCAATAAATCGTTATCACTCGGAGTTTTCCCCAACGAATGGAAACAAGCTAATGTGACGCCCATATTCAAAAAGAAAGGGTCATGCTCTGATCCCACAACTTATAGGCCAATTAGCCTCTTATCGAGTGTGACCAAAATCCTAGAAAAGTTGGCTTTCAAACGAATGTATTCACACATAACGGAAGACAATATACTCTCTGAGAAACAAAGTGGTTACCGTCCCTAGCATGGGACCCAACTACAGTTGCTCTACTTGACACATACTCTATATTCATTTTTAGATCGAAATCTTGACTTTACATGAATATGTTTGGCATACAAAAATATTTTGATACTATATAGCATGCAGGGCTTATTTTTAAGTGCAAATAATCATTGTGGCATTACCGGCACTGCTTTAATTTGGCTACAATCATACTTATATAATATGGAACAGCGTGCAAGAGTAGGAAACAGCCTATCATCACCAATTACCATAAATGCGGGCTGCCCACAGTGTTCTGTTTTGGGACCCCTTTTGGCATTAATATATTTAAATGACTTGGCGGACATGATTACAAATGAAATACTTTTTTTTCGCTATCGACACGTCGCTTTGCTCTTCGCACACCCAAGGCTCACTAGAAGCACAGCAATCAATTCAAAAAGATCTTGATATTATACACGAATTTGGAACAAAATGGGGTATACAATTTAACGCGGTAAAAACGATCCAACAAACATTCATATGTAGGAGTACTAGTAAACCCGTAAATCTCAGAATGGGAGGCCAGCCAATACCAAACTTAGAAAATCATAAACACCTCGGCCTAACATTTTCTTCTGACTAACGCTTCCATAGTCACATAAACGACATAGACATTATCCTAAAGGTCAATTGTGCACTAAGCCCTCTTTATCCTGTTGCAAGTAAGATTCCAAAGAAAATCCTCTAACTTGTACAAAATTTACATTCGGCCTTTGTTTGACTACGCAAATACCATATACGACGGGCATATAACAATATCGGATGCACTCAGACTTGAAAAATTACAAAAATGTGCAACTAGATTAATCACAGGTGAACTATATAGAATATCATCAGGAAAGATTAGATCGGAATTGGGATTGGATGAGCTTAAAACACGGCGAGAAATTCATAAACTTCTTTTGTTTCACAAAACCAAGCACGCAGGTCCGAGTCTCCCAACTTATATTAGGAAACTAGTTACTGAACCACGGCAGACCATCACAGGAAAGCGTCTCAGAGATTCAACTACACTAACAGTCCCGCGAAATAGAATCGCCTAGTTCCAAAAATCGTTTTTCCTGGCCACAACAAAGGTGTAGAATAATCTTCCTGAAAATTTGAGGCATGAACCAAACATCAATGAATTCAAGAGTTCAATTATGGGTCGCACAGGTGCCACGATTCCACCACAATATTATTCGCTAGGTACAAAAGAAGGCAGCACGCTGCATGCAAGGTTTAGAATGAGCCTGACTCTACTAAACGCAGACGTATTTGTCATCAATCCTCTACATAACCCATCATGCCCATGTAGCCACTTCAAACAAGATACAATTCACTTCATATTTCACTGTCCTCTTTATGCTTACCATATAAATATTCCAGCCACCAAACTCCGAAGCGCAACAGATATGTTCACTAGTTTAACTGAAAAGGAGATCTCATACACACTTATTTTTGGAAATGGATTCAGAAAGAAGCTTGAGCAGTGTGTTGCATTAGCATTTCAGACGTTTCTTATCAACACAAAGCGCTTTAACACAACAAACTAACATTCGGAACTAACCAGGTGCTACCGGGTGCAGGCATAGTCTTGGGTCATAGTCATATAATAATACATATATGTGTTAAATAAATAAATAAACAAACAAACAAACAAACAAAATGTTACATAGTTACTAAATAACGATCTACAACCTCTGTTGCATACCTACAGTCTCGAATGTCTTACAGCATAAGCCTAGACATGATCTTGCATGTAAAATCGTCATGCTTGGTATACACCTTGCGACGCAACGACTCATAAGTGTAATACTATCATGATCATTCTCGGAAACAATTCAATTGGAACAACAAGACTAAAAAAGGTGCATGACAAAATATAATTAATGAGTAACGTTAAGCAAACCGTGGACTTGAATGACACACCCACATCGTGAACTACAGGGAACGTATATTCGGGGAACTGTGGGGAAACATTGTGATCAAACTGAGCATATTTTAACAAAAATAACCCGATTAGTTACTCGCTCGCCTCATGTTGCCGGCATAAGTTTGCATCGCTTTGATGGAGCAACAATGCGTCCCAAAACATTGTTTGAATGATGTATCTTGCGTTGGTTGCTAGGGCAAAATTTGCACATAGGGATTCGATGAAATTGGTGTAGCAACGAGACATTCAAACGTGGAATGTATGCTTCCCTGTATCGATGGATGTCGTGTGCATGAATACATTTTTGGAAGGATAAAAAACGAGGTAAACTTGACTAAGCGATTAAATTATTTTGAGGAGCAGTTCTGGCCCATCGTGACTGGATAAACTACTCCTGCCCGCTCAGCCCTAAGGTTAACACCGGCCAATGACCTTGAATGACCTTGGAATGGTACCGGGATAGTGTCCACGCATTAATTCAGTCATCTGTCAGCCTAACCCACGCACAATGTGTCGCTTTAAGTCACAATGTTGTACCAAGATGTGACAACCCGCGATTTCGTTCAAAAATGGTCGGAAGTGTTCTCCTTGATGAAATCTTAGATTCGTGACCTGACATGACACAACAAAAAGAAATTGTATCGAAAGCTCTGAAAAACGTCTCAATTGGTATAGCGAATTTTACCGGGTTCCGTTGAACGGTTCGGAAGCTATCGATACAAACTTCGGCATTCTGCGCATCGTTGGGGTGGGGGGTGGTGGTGGGTATGGGGTACAACCCCCTTCCACTGGCAATGGTCAAGGCTGAAAATTAAGAAATAATGTGATGTATTAGTAGTCTTTAAAAAGTTACATCAAAATCTTGCACTTAACTAGTTGCTTTCGAAATGTTAAGGCATGTACTTATAAACACAGCGTAGTTGCTAGATCTAGTCAACGAGCTGAACTGATCTAGTATATGAAATAAACTAGATTCATCGAACAATTGATCAGATTTTAGCTGATGTTTCGGAATATTTAATGGGATACATCGAAACAGAATATATTTTTACCTCATTTGAAATTTCTTTTTTTCAGCACTGTTCCGTTGAAATATATCCGAAAAATTGCACCCAAAATGAAGTTCCAGAATTATGAACAATGGATAAGCTATGTTTATGCTGGTTACCCTTGAAAACCGGGCCTGATTATTTTACTCCATCATTATGGTTTTCTTGTTTTCTACCAATTGGTTCGACCACAGCAAAACCGCTAGTTATATTACTCCTTATCACTCATATCTTTATTACTGCAAATACGCCCATGCATGTGATGGTCTGTCTTGGTCCATGGTGGTCACTCCAAGTGCCGACCGAATTAACGTATGAACAGTACATGTGCATGGATGCAAGCGCTGATTCGACTGTCAAGGAGGCACGAGAAAGCAGATCAGCCGTTGCCATGACAACCGCGTCGGCGCCGTCGATTAATCGATCGATGGGAGAATTGCTGGGCTGAGTCGGCTGAGCATGGCAGTGTTCGTCATGGTTGGGAGGGAGAGGGTGTGCCTCCGTCCAACGGTGGCACACGGACTGGCGGCCCTTTGCAGGCATGGGGTGGGTGGATGTGAGGTGTGATTGATTCATTGCGTGTACAGTGAAGAACACATCATTCACATCGTAAGGACGAACTGCATAATCGGAAGCGGTGGTAGTGGCAGTAGGCACGGATGCAATAGCAGCACAAGGTATGTATACACACCTGTTACCCGTATGACGTCATTCGTGCTCTCAACATTCGATATCTTCCCTTGTTACCCGTGGCTTCCCATCGAATTTCCTTTCTACTCCGCTACAACTAACATAGCGTTGCACCGTTCGCATTGCAGCGACGGTACGGTCCAAGTGCCACGTATGTTTCAGAACCGTTTGAACGGTTTGAACTGCTGTAACCAGCCAACTGGCCGCCCTATTAACTTGGTAGTAGCACTTTATCCTATAAAATAAGCGGTCTGGTCTGGTTTCAGCCAGATCCAGTGCATGTTTGGTATCCACCAGAGCGTAACACTAATTGGATATCCGTGCGGATATCCGTTTGATATGGATAACGGAGCGGATCGGAAGAGATTTGGTGAAGCTAAACGGATACAGATTGGAAAACGGGTAGACTATCCAACTTTTGTCCTGGAAGCGAAAATTGAACATAGAAAATCATACTTCCGTCGGTTTTCCAACAACTTTACATAATACAATGTTGGGATCAGCTGATGCTGAGGTATTTTTAATTGTCTGAAAAGTATGTGATTCTACTAATTAGCAACTACATTAGCATGCCCATGCTCGCGGATATCCTTGGATAATGCGAAGCACATGCAGAAGTAGTTTGAGGTGGATTCATTCCATTGTTCTATCAATTTTCTATCATTAAATTGTTACGCAGTCCAGATAACTCCATTTATACTGCTGCTAATGAGCTTGTGAGCGTGTACTATCTATGATCGCATTCAGAAACCCACCTATTCCACATGTAGCTTGATTCTTACTCAGGTAAGTAGATACCTGCCTACATGCCCATTATGTAGGTATATATGGCTCACCATAGTCCCACCACACAGGCAGTGAGCCAAATAGTCTGTTAACTCACGATCAGATGACAGAACACAGTACGTAGCACGCGGTATGCATTATCATTGTTCTTGTTCAAGAAAACAATACTTCTGCAATCCCTGGCGATGTAAAATAAACTCTTAAAATACTACAGCAGGCATAGTGATTGCATTGCTTGTTGGTAGGCAATGCTACCGAAGCTGCGCATATGTCGTTTGTGAACAGAACGTGATGGAAGTGTTTCTGATGCATGATGGCTTTTGATGAAGTGCAAATTTGTACAAAATATCTCGACACACCTGTAAGTCAACTTAATCTGCTTCTGAATACATATATTAATGTAATCTATGCATGTGATTAATAGGCACGTAATGCATATGCAATGCGCATGCAGGGCGAACAAGCTATATCCCGACACCTGTAAACTACGCCTTCCTTTTAAATTATTTGAACTAGTGTGTCGCGTCCGTCATCCTACTTAAATTGGGAGCAGTATGACAACTGTTAATTTGCTTTCATTATACGAAATTAATAGAGGAACAAACTGTGGGAGCCAACGAACTTCAAAACCAAAATTGTTCTGGGATGAGAGAGATGAGAAATGAGAGATGAGAGAACAGATGAGAGATGAGAGATCGTAGATGAGAGAGCAAGTCAACATCCAGGGGTGCGGAAACCATGGGCAATGGGGGAGGGGGCGACCGCGTCCGCCGTCCGTCGCGTCTGGTTACTTAGCACCTCTTTTTCTTGCAATGGGCCCCCCTTTTGCTTTTCATCTATATTTACTTCGAAATTTCTTCTTTTCTTCCCATTTTTTTCCACAGGCTCTCATATCTTCGTAGGCATTTCGTGATATGCGCGATGTGCGTAATGTTCGTGATGGCATTTCGTGATGTGCATAATGTGCGTAATGTTCGTGATGGCATTTCGTGATGTGCGCGATGTGCGTAATGTTCGTGATGGCATTTCGTGATAAATATAGGTGTGGCGTGCTGATATGCCTTGCATATGCATTTGCGCAAGCGTGCGTGCATGTGTGTGTTTCAATGTGCGTGTATGTGTGTGTGTGTGTGCGCGTATATGTGTGCGTGTGTGCACACGAGTGCATGTGTGTACGCTGTGTG
This sequence comes from Ashinkailepas kermadecensis, assembly GCA_034440615.1. Taxonomy (NCBI): domain Eukaryota; kingdom Metazoa; phylum Arthropoda; class Thecostraca; family Neolepadidae; genus Ashinkailepas; species Ashinkailepas kermadecensis. The sequence goes on from JAOTOM010004211.1 coordinate 116,623, forward strand.
CTTATGTACCTGTGTGCCTGATGGTGTCTGCGTGTATCCGTGTATTTGCGCTTGCGTGCTTTTCTGCTTGCGCACATTTGTGTTTATGTACATTTGCGCTTACGTGCATTTCCCATACGTGCATTTGTCATATATGCTTCCCGTCTACGTACAGTTGCGCTGACGTGCACTTGTGCATACGTACATCTGCCATACGTACATCTGCCATACGTACATCTGCCATACGTACATCTGTCATACGTACATCTGCCATACGTACATCTGTCATACGTACATCTGCCATACGTACATCTGCCATACGTACATCTGCCATACGTACTTTTGGCATGCGTATATTTGCTTGCGTACATTTGCGTACGTACATCTCTTATACGTACATGTGTCCGTACTTGCATTTGTCGTATAATCGTACAAATGTGTCTATGTACAATTGTGCTTTCGTACTTTTACGCTCACCTATATTTGCTGGAACGTGTATTTGCGGTTACGTACATTTGCGCTTATATACATTTGCTTGCGTATATTTGCGCACGGGCATCAACTATACGTACATCTGCTATGCGTGCATTTGCTTCACGTATATTTGTCAGTTCTCACATATATTAGTCAGTATATTTGTCAGTCAAAAGTGTCAGTTCTCTCACAGTTTGCATTGGGCGAATATTTCTGTGTTGCTGACCTGGGCCGTGATGGCGCACGTGGCTAGGCCCTAGGGGTGCTCCAGCGCTCCTTGTATCCCGGAAGTGTCTGGGCCAGCGTGGTTTGTGCGACAACAGATTTACCTCTTAATTATCGGCCTTCGTCCCGTTTCATCCGGCATCTATTTCTCGACCTCATGTTGGTTTTCTAGCACCTAGTGCTCCGGCAATTTCGTTTCAGGTGTAGCAGTTTAGCTTGTTTATTCTCGGTACCTACTTACGTCCAAGACACAAATGAGTATCGTTTTCTCAGGAACAGGGGAAGGTGCACTCCTGATAACGTGGATTCTCAGTCAAATTTAGAATGTGTAGGAAAAGTAGAACATCAGCGCTTGCATGTGGTTCGCCTTTTATTCTCATCAATCACGTCTAACTACTCCGCTAGGTTACGAAGAGCTAAAGGTTCGTGCCAGGGGCCCCAAATAAATACAGCGCGACTCGAAAACTTCCGGAAAGACCTGACAACTGGTAGTTGGACAAATGTACGTGAAGCAAATGCACGCATAGCAGATGTACGTATAGTAGATGCCCGTACGCAAATATATGCAAGCAAATGTATATAAGCGCAAATATACGTAACCGCAAATACACGTTCCAGCAAATGTAGATGGGCGTAAAAGTACGGAAGCACAGTTGTACATAGACACATTTGTACGATTATAGGACAAATGCAAGTACGGACACATGTACATATGAGAGATGTACGTACGCAAATGTACGCAAGCAAATATACGCATGCCAAAAGTACGTATGGCAGATGTACGTATGCACAAGTGCACGTCAGCGCAACTGTACGTGGACTGGAAGCATATATGACCAATGCACGTATGGTAAATGCACGTAAGCGCAAATGTACATAAACACAAATGTGCGCAAACAGAAAAGTACACAAGCGCAAATGCACCTAAGCACAAATGTACCTAACCGCAAATGTAAGTAAACGTAAATGTAGGTAACAGAAAATGTGCATATAAGCCAATTTACATACATTTCAGTTTACGTACATTTGTTTGGGTACATAGGCCATGCGTACATTTGTTCTTACGTACATCTGCCATGCTACCCTTGCGCTTACCTACATTCGAGTTACATAAACTTGCATTTATATACATCTGCTGTAACGTACATTTTCGCTCATGAACCTTCACACTTAGTACACTAGTTATATTTCCGTTTACGTACATTTGCATTCACGCACATTTGCTCTTACGTACTTTCCATTTACGTACATTTGCACTTGCGTACATTGGCTCATGTGCACATTTGAGCAGATGTAAATTTGCGGGGGCGTACATTTGCGCATACGTACATTTGCTCTTAGGTACTTTTGCGCTTACGTACACTTGTGAGTTCGTACATTTCTGCATATCTACATTTGCGCTTATGTACATTTGCGCATACGCGCATTTGCACTAACGTACTTTTGCGCATAGATGTATTTGCGCTGACGTACTTTTGCGCTCACGTACATTTGCCCTTACTTACATTTGCTTACGTACATTTCCTTACGTACATTTGTCATACGTACATTTGTTCTTACGTACATGTGCCATGCGTGCATATGCCACACGTGCATTTGCCGTGCGCACATCTGTGCTTACGTACAATAGCCATACGTACTTCTGCGCATAAGTACATTTGCTTACGTGCATTTGCTTACGTACAGCTGTCATACGTACATTTGCCATTATGTACGTTTGTCCTAAAATCTTCCAAAAAATCGCGTAACGTACGGAAAAAAGTTTACCGGAGAACGAAAAACTGAGGCGGGGCACACAACTATGGCGTCTTGGACCCAAAAAATCTCGCCAGGACCCAGGCTTCGGAACTTCGGAAAAGTCAGTCTCGAAAAAAAATTGTGTCGAGCACAGAAAAATCACGTCGGGTCCCCGGAACCACACACCTGCAGGGTCCCGGAAATCGCGCTTGGACGCCACAAATTTACGTCAGAGGCCCAAGTAAACACAGCGGGCCATATAAGCACAGCGGGAGGCAGAATCGAGAACCTCCAAAGTGCACCGAATTTGGGAAAAAAACGGCAGAGACTTAAAACATGCGCTTGGTGCCCCAGATAAACACACTGGTGGCGACGGAACGTTAACCCGACCCGTCTTTCCATTCAGATCCTCACACCCCGTCTCGGGGGTTCCTTTTACGCCCTCCATCTAACTTTCAAATTAAGCGTTGCAAGAAAACGAAAGTGGTGTCATCGGAAAGCGCTCGACGAGTAGAGCCAGAAACCACCCACAAAATTGTATCTCCCAAAAAGTGACGTCATTAGGGGTCTATGTGATCACGACTGACATCATGCTTTTGGTTCTGGAGAGTTCATTTTGGGGGAGATTTTAAAAACAAAAATTGTTTGGAATCAGAAAATGAAGAGGAAATCGACCAGGGCCCTACAAGTTTTGTCCACCCAAACACATTTTTTTGTTGTTGAAATTTTGAGTTGTCAATTTTCTTTTACTTCTCTTGCTAATGGATAGAGGGAAGCGCAAAGCGTTGCTTTAAGTCAACTTTCCCTCATAAAAAATGCTTCCTTTAGCCAGAATCGTCGATTTAGCACTAATTGGCAAACATGTAAAACTAATAAGTCATCAAAAAAAAAATCACAAATATCTCTAGTGCGTTTCGTTGCATCCCTAAAGATAAGCAAACGTTGAAATTTCCATTCCAATATCTCTATCCGTTAAAGCTTGACGACTGGCTGAACGTTTTTGGAGGTGACCTCACTTGACCTTGAATAATTCGTCGACCGCAGATGACCTGACTTCCACATTTTCACACTACGTGCCAAATTAATGTGGAAAATGGTTTGCAAAATTTCGGCCCGCTGTCGCACGCCATTTTTCTCTATCCACGGAAAACCTCAGGAGGCGTAAAAAGACACCCCCGAGTCCCCCATTAGGGTTAAGAACTGAAAAGTGCAAAATAAGGAAATTTTCCATTTTTAGTGATTTCTACGGTCGCAGTGCATGATGAATTATCAAAAGGTACAAGAAGCAATATTTGAACACCGACAAGTGCTTAAATGTCTGTGTGTGCGTGTAGTTGGGATTTTTGGGCGCGATGGCTGTTTCGTCTATAGTGTATGTATTATGTGTGTGTGCAAAAGACATATATATATATATATATATATATATATATATATATATATATATATATATATATATATATATATCTATATATATGTATTATATTTATTGATAACCTCTTTGCCAGAAAGTAGGCACTAATGTGCCTAAATATGTGAAGAAAAACCACGCTTTGGAAACAGTGCCGTATATTTGCTTACAGCTCCAACCCGTCACGGCTCGTTATTAAAGCCAAAAGCGATATTGCACATCGAGGCTAGAGAACACGCGGCTCGTGATTTGAATAGCGGTCAACAGTCACCAAAAAATTTCGGTTCAGAAACTTTTCGCAATGATGCGGTTCCTACACTATTGATCGCTAAATGGCTGGATGGTATTTATGTTATATAATCGAACTAATCGGAACATATTCCACAATATCCCTCTTGATATAGCTATCAGACAGACCGACAGGTAGAGACCAACAAACTGACAGACACCCTCAGCCCAGCAGACGAACAATCCACCAGATCATTAGACCTGAACATAAGTATAAATATAAAGCAGATATAAATATTGCTGTCTGAGTACATCGTAGTAATTGAACATACCAAAGTGAAGTTGCCTTGACAACAGTTGCGTGACCAGCATCAGTAGCTAACCACGCCCGTCTTGTTTTACAGGCTCCTGTAACCACGCATGGGTCGCATAATTGAACACGAAAACGCCATAGCGACTCGTGCGAGGCCTGCTTGCCATGGACAAACATCAGAGCAATGGTAACTAACGTCTTGAGCCAACCAGTTGGCCTAAGCTATTCCGTCATGCAACCAAGATATGCATTCTGGGAGAGGGAGAGGGAGAGAGAGAGAGAGAGAGAGAGAGAGAGAGAGAGAGAGAGAGAGAGAGAGAGAGAGAGAGAGAGAGAGAGAGAGAGAGAGAATATATATATATATATATATATATATATATATATATATATATATATATATATATATATATATATATATATATATATATATATATATATATATATATATATATATATATATATATATATATATATATATAGATATATATATAGATAGAGAGAGAGAGAGAGAGAGATAGAGAGAGAGAGAGAGAGAGAGAGAGAGAGAGAGAGAGAGAGAGAGAGAGAGAGAGAGAGAGAGAGAGAGAGAGAGAGAGAGAGAGAGAGAGAGAGAGAGAGAGAGAGAGAGAGAGAGAGAGAGAGAGAGAGAGAGAGAGAGAGAGAGAGAGAGAGAGAGAGAGAGAGGAGGGAGTGAGGAGGGATTTCACGAGTATTCTATCACTGTCTGCAGGAATACTCGTCACTGTGGTAGCTATTTCTTTCACTGTGGTAAGCAATTTTGGTTTGTTTTTCATACGTATCTAACTACCTTTCAGCGCCCTGAGCAATGTTATTGTTGCAGCAAGGTATGGGCGGTTCCACAAGAGAAAATGTAAGGTTCTACATACTTCACGGAATTTAACATACGCATATGGCTTAACTGATCTAATGCCGTTTCGTCCCCAACCAATCACCGTGTCGCAGCCGATGCAACAAAACACCAACTTGGAAGAAGGACAAAGCTGATTACCAGCATATTTCAACTAGCTAATAAATAATATGCCGATAATACTCAAGGTAGGTTTAACTTAGGTTAATGCGTTGCCGCATGATTCTAAGTCGCATGTCAACTTAGTGAGGATATACGCACGTGTCGTGTGTACGTAGGTACTACGTAAGCAATTTTAGTTCATTGCTTCACCAATGTTAATACCACTAAATCACGTGATGCGTAATATTTTCCTTGCGAAGCTAAATCGCTCCGGAGGTTCGGATGCGACAGAACTAGCGGATATTGTATGTGGCGTGGTATTGCTCGGAGCTGCGGTACTGGTGCAGTGAAGTCATGGTCATGGAACTTTGCCCAGTGAGGTATTTAGGGAGCAGCATAGGGTCATGCCCTCTGGAGAAAATTGTACCCTCTGACTGGAAGATGGAGCCTCCATGGGGCCTTTAGTGCACCTCCCCATTCCCCTCCCCTGCCAACATATGTCCTCAACCGGATGCACATATCCGAGGAAAGAGTTTAAGTTGACAGCTTCCTCCTCATGCAAAGATTCTTTTCAGCGAAAGGTGCCTCTCGGGGAAGTCCGAGTGCACAGCATCCGCACCCCCCGGCTCAATTAATGTCTGAGCCGAAGACGCCACTTCGTACAGCACCGGCGCCCTGTGAGGTATCATGCCTCCGCGGTTAATTCTTCAATACTCCTCTGCTTGGCTACCCAACTTTTTTCCAAATGCTCCTACGCCCCATGAAGTGAAGCTTGTGCAACTGTAAAACTGAATGTTCATATTGTCATGATTAATGTTCCTGAATCTATGGATACTGATACCGGACATCTTAGCCACGCAAGGCGCCCGCATGAACCTCGAAATGTTTTTTTTCCTGGCGACATGTATCTATCTACTTACCACCTTGTACCAGCTTGAAAAACTCAAGTTTCACATAACTGTCTGAAGGCATGATTATGATTTGGCTAGTGATCAAGTATGATCAAGTATGATCAAGTACAGCATACCGCCATTAGCAACCACAGTATCCATGAAAACATAATCTTATATAGGGTGAGCTGCTTCGAAATATTTTTTTTCTTTCATCTCAATATGTGCTGATACTGCTGGTAGGCATTAGTTTCTGCTTTATAATGCAGGAATATCATAACATTTCTACATTAAAATTCAGTTAAAAGTATGTGGAAAGATTGGGTTCTGCTTTTATCACAAAATGAAAACATCAACAACAATGTATTGTCAAATTAAAACGATTTTATTGATGTGGTGATCACTCCGCACTCTATTCCGTATTTTTATACCTGAGGAACCACAGTTGCATGTTTTCCCGTCACATTAAGTAATAATCTGGTGTTTTCGGTCTAGTACATTGATTATTTAAGGTTATGTAAATCAACATTAATATATTTTTTTTCGGGCGATTGGGAAAATGTCTTTAAAACAGCTTCTTTTTGTACTTAATATTTTACTTGCTCTTCAAACAAGTACTGCGTTGAATTTCACTACCAGCGCAAGGGGTAATTACGTACTCGCTGCGACAGTATCAGTGCAAGGGGTAATTACGTACTCGCTGCGACAGTATCAGTGCGCAATTTGTCCATTGCAATGTTCTGCGCATCCATGGCTGCGTATGCGTAGTGCGCACGAAAGTGCGTCCTACTCAATGTGTGCACGAACCTGGCCATTGGACGTGGTAGTTGTGGATGTTCTGACGTCGCGTGTGGATGTTGTGAGGTCGCGTGGTGTCACCGCGTGTGGGCAGCGTGATGCATTGCCTTCTGCTCTGCTCTGCCTTCTGCCATACCGTCTGCTTGTCGCCGCCATTGCGACGAACCCATTTAGCGAAGCTAGTGGACGAACGATGGACGAAATCCACAGATCTTCGCAGATACGCGATTTATTGATAGGTGTGTTCATTGCTAAGTCGCTTAAGGGATACGATACCTACTATGCAGGTACTATCTTAGCGCTGGATTTGGGAGTTTTGCGTGGACATCCACCCCACCCCCCTAATTATGCTTGGACCAGTTTTTCATCTACTGCTCTTTATTGTGTAATCGTTAAATTGGGTATTATTGGGGCAGGTTGACCGTTGGTACCGTGTATGCTCTTGTTTTGTTGTGCTGCTTGTTGGCAGGTTCACTGAGGCTAACATTATGTTATATCAGCATGTCGGTGAGTGACGGGCACCAGCCAGTGTCGGTCACCATTAGTGCCGGGCACCAGTCAGTGTCGGTCACCATTAGTGCCGGGCACCAGCCAGTGTCGGTCACCATTAGTGCCGGGCACCAGTCAGTGTCGGTCACCATTAGTGCCGGGCACCAGCCAGTGTCGGTCACCATTAGTGCCGGACATCAGTCAGTGTCGGTCACCATTAGTGCCGGACACCAGTCAGTGTTGGTCACCATTAGTGCGGGGCACCAGTCAGTGTCGGTCACCATTAGTGCCGGGCACCAGTCAGTGTCGGTCACCATTAGTGCCGGGCACCAGTCAGTGTCGGTCACCATTAAGCACCAGCCATTATTAATTGCCGGTTCTGTTGAGTGCCCGCCACTGCTGAGTGTTGGTTATTGTTGGGTGCCAGCCGCTGTTGAGTGTTGGCTGTTGTTGAGTGCCAGCAACTGTTGAGTGTTGGTTATTGTTGGGTGCCAGCCGCTGTTGAGTGTTGTCTGTTGTTTAGTCCAGTGACTGTTGAGTGCTGGCTATTGTTGCGTGCCATCCGCTGTTGTTGAGTGCCGGCCACCGTTTTCTCAGGCCGGCGGTTACGGTTCAGGTCGGTGTTTTTCTGTCGACGATGCCTGCTACTGGTGTTGCCGTCCGTGCTGGTGCTGCTCTGCTGGACTTACAGCCAGTACAGCCTGCCGTCCACCACCCGAATGCGGCCAGTTCTGCCGATGACGACGAAAACGCCCATGCCACAGGGTGAGTAACAGTTTCCTCTTGATGCATACACGTAGGAGCACATACATACACACACAGGTATGTTAGGATAAAATCGGACAAGTATATATATATATATATATATATATATATATATATATATATATATATATATATGTACATATATATATATATATATATATATATCAGCCATTTGTTTGGTTGAATAGCCGCCTGATGGAAATTGTGAGGGTGGATCAAGGCACAGTGAATGAGAAAGTACAATTCATTCTACATATTCGTCTTCCCTGTCTTCTATTCCTCACCAACCTCAGAAAAAAATGTGAAGAAAAAACAATACAGGAAAAAGTATAATTTCCAATTATCAATTTTTATCGAACTTCAAGTCTATGATATGATCAAGTCTATAATATGACAGCACAGGTTTGATATACATGATCAAACCTGTGCTACTTTGAATCTCATCATCGTAAGACGTCGTCTATGATATGCAATGGTTGATTTGTTCCTGCTCTTCTTCCTATACTGCATGTAGTGTGCGTAGTTTGTGAATATTTCTACCTTGGTGTTTTTGTGTTTACATGTTGAACTACCTCGCCATGGGCCATTCAGTCCGGGTGTTGGCTTGCTTGCTTTGTGCTATTTGCGTCATTTTTCCGATACTAAAATTTGTTTCCAACCTTGTGAATTACGATACTTTTTGTGTATTACTCCACAGAATGTTTCTGTTCCTTGACGAGCAGTTCATTTTCTTTTTTTTCCGTGCGACATTGTCGTCTAAGTTGTTTGTCTATGTCTATGTGTGTGTGCTTGTGTGTGTAAGTGCATGTGTGTATGTGTATGTGTGTGTGTGTGTGTATGTGTGTGTGTGTGTATGTGTGTGTGTGTGTGTGAGTATGTGTGGCGTGGCGGCTGTACTGACGTCGCTGTGATCAGAGACCAGCGGCCGGTACCTGGTGGATACGCCGGTCTGCCAGATACCGAACGTCGACCCGTTGGACGAGACGGTACGCAAGTTTGTCAAACCTCCCGAGCCGATTCTCTGCAACAAAGACCCGCCACCGCTCACGTATAGCGATATGGACTCGGTGCACCTCTTGCTGGAGAGACAGCACCTGTATGGCGCCAGGTGGGTGGCTCTATACACCGGGGGAGACAGAGCCACCCACCTGGTATGGCGCCAGGTGGGTGGCTCTGTACACCAGTAGACAGCACCTGTATGGCGCCAGATGGGCGGCTCTATACACCGGGAGACAGCACCTGTATGGCGCCAGGTGGGGAGCTCTATGCACCGGGAGAGACGGCACCTGCATGGCGCCAGGTAGGTGGCTCTATACACCAGGGGAGAGACAGCATCTGTGTGGTGACAGGCTCTGTACACCAGGAGAGACAGCACCTGTATGGCGCCAGGTAGGGAGCTCTATACACCAGGAGAGACAGCACCTGTATGGCGCCAGGTGGGTGGCTCTGTTCACCAGGGGAGACAACACCTGTATGGCGCCAGGTGGGTATCTCTGTACACCGGTGGAGACAACACCTGCGTGGTGATTGGTGGGTGGCTCTGTACACCAGGGGAGACAGCACCTGCGTGGTGACTGGTGGGTGGCTCTGTACACCGGAAGAGATGTGCACATATTCCTGTCCATGTACGCATAGCCCCCCGCCCCCAGGTGGTGGTGGGCGGCTATGTGTAAATGGACATACAGCACCTGTATGGTAGGTTGCTCTGTGCACCTCCCGAATATACAGCACCTGTATGGTAGGGGCTCTGTGTCCCTGGATATACAGCACCTGCATGGCAGGGGACTCTGTGCACATGGACATACAGCGTCTGTATGATAACCGTAGGGTCGTTCCGTATGCCTGTAGACGCAACACCTACATAACGCTAGGTGAGTGACATATCCGTAGAGAAGGAGAAATGAACCAGTTACTTATCACTGCATAAATAAATGCACAAACGGAAAAGAAGACTCACTGCTCTCCTCCCTCATAGAAACAGGAAGGATAAATCAGTCGTTACTAAAAAAATAAAGAGCGTTGTGCTAGCACGGTCGTCATGAACAGTGAAAGTGGTACTGTCGTAACGGGCCTGGTACGCTTGTAATGAATCGGGCCGATACAGGAATTTTCATGGGGAACATTTCCTTGGAGGGTCGCCTTCGCGGAAAAATTCGTTGATCGGGGAAGGGGAGGGGCGCACTCGAGCATACTGAATAGGCGCCTTTCCGTCTCAAAGGGATGTCTTTTCCCTTGCAAAGGATGTTTTGGCTGAAACAAAATCCGTTGTGCGGGGGTGGGAGGTCGCAACGAATATGGTGCGGTCGTAAAGAACGTGACCTTGGTTGGCATATAATGGACGTGGTGGCTTCCAACCATGTCGCCCAAAAGGCGAAGAGAAAACAAATGCTGCATAGTAGCTGGTTGAAGCAATGCTATGCCTGACCGCTGATGTTTTCCAGATTGCTTCGTGAAGCATAATCTTTGAACATTGATAAAATGGTTACTTGTTGCAGGCCTCCGTTAACCACCGTCAGTTGTTGTACTCGTGATATCAGCTGGAACAACGATGTCGTGAACCGCACAAAAGTTCACTTGAGGAAAATAAGGTAAGCGCTATGTGGATGTAAGTTTTTTTCCTGACAGCAGGACAGCATATTACAATCGGTGCATGCATGTTTATCCATCTTTTTATAGCAAAACCTGCATAAAGATCCATGTTACTTGAGTCTAGGGATGTAGTAAACATGTGTATGTTTTGGACCGCGGGATTACTTTAGGGAAGAGAGTGGTATGGCTATCTAGTTCGTTGCAATGTTTCGGCAGAAGGCGACCTCTCTCATCTGTTGCCGTCCGGTAGGCAATGTCGGTAGGCCGACATTGCCTCCGACCGTCTGGTTGACGCTGCGTCCAATATCTCCTCAGGATATCTCCTGAAGCATGTATCTCCTGAGGCAACGCTGCGTCCAATATCTCCTGCTCCAATATCTCCAATATCTCCCAATATCTCCTCAGGAAATCACCCGATTGTCGTCAGCTGACCGACAGCTACACGCCGCGCGGTGTCTGCGGAGTGGAGGTGATCTGTGCACTCAATAAGAAGATCGTGTACCGCGACTACTACCACTTCACGCCTCTGCTGCCTCAAGTGGAGAACGAGAGCATCCTGCGCCACCCGCAGCACGTGCGACCAAGCGTGCTCATCTTCATGTTCGACTCGCTGTCCCGTCTGCAGTTCTTGCGATGGTTTCCGCGCTCTCGGCGCCTGCTCAACGACCGACTGGAGGCGTTCGAGCTGGGCGGTTTCAACAAGGTGGGCGACAACACCTGGCCTAACATCGTGCCCATGATGACCGGCATGGACGAGAAGCAGCTGCGTAAGCTGTGCGCGCCGAACGTGACCAAGAACGCGCTCGACTCGTGTCCCTTCATGTGGCGCGACTTCAAGCGCGCCGGCTACCGGACGGCGCTGGCCGAGGACGCGTCCCACATGGGCGTGTTCGACTACCTGAAGCACGGCTTCGAGCGGCAGCCGACCGACTACTACACGCGGCCCACCGTCCTGCTGTCCGACCACTACATCGGCTACAACCACCAGCTCAACACGTTCTTCTGCGAGGGCACCCGCAACAGCTACGTCTTCACGTTTAAGTTCGCGCACGACCTCGCGACGCGGTTCGCCGATCGGCCGTACTGGGCGTTCGTGGCCCAGACCAGCTACACCCACGACTTCTTCAACGTGCCCTACCACCTGGACGAGCCCTACTACAACCTGCTGGAAACGCTGCTCAACAGCGGCGCCCTCAACAACACCGTGCTCGTCACCATGGGCGACCATGGGCTGCGCTGGGGCGACGAGCGGAAAACGTTCATCGGCGGCCTCGAGGAGCGGCTGCCGCTGATGAGCCTGTACTTCCCACGCTGGCTACGGCGCCGCTACCCGACCGCATTCCACAACCTGCGCGCCAACCAGCGCAGACTCACCACCTTCCAGGACATCCACGCCACCCTGCTGGACCTGCTGTGGCCAGAGCACACGCTGGCCACAGTCGACGAGCGCGAGGCGCCCGCCAACGCGTCGCGCATCAGCCTGTTCCGACGCGTGTCGCCGCTGCGCCGGTGCCACCACGTGGGCATCCCCGACCACTTCTGCACGTGCCTCAAGTCGCAGGAGATCAGCGGCTCGGACCGACGCGCGGCGCTGGCCGCCGCCGCGGTGGTGCGCGCCATGAACAGCGAGCTGGCGGCCGCGCCGCAGTGTTCACAGCTGCAGCTGGTGCGTGTGCTCAAGGCGCGCATCTCGCGCCAGCCGGACGCCGACCAGCAGAAGGCGGGCCAGTTCCTGCGCCAAATGGTCACCGTCCAGCTGCAGACGCTGCCGGGCGGCGCCAACTTCGAGGCCACTGTGATCGGCGACGGGCGCCAGTTTTTCCTGAGCGGCTCCGTGTCGCGCCTCGACCGGTACGGCCACCTGATCTCGTGCATCCGGGACCACCGGCTCGAGAAGTACTGCCACTGCCGCGACTCCGAGCCGGGTATCTCGCCGGCCGCCGGCGCCACGCAGCCGGGCGGCTCCCTGGGCCGGTGGCTGGCACCAGCCGCTGATGACCGTGTCACACCGGCTAGTGTCTCCCGACCGGGCGGCTCCCTGGGCCAGCGGCTGGCACCAGCCGCTGGCGACCGTGTCACGCCGGCCAGCGTCTCCCGGCCGGGCGGGTCCGGGCCGTCGCCGCACCGCGTCAGTGCCACGGCAGCCAACAGCACGCTGGTCAGGTCGCTCCCTGGAGCAGCAGGCTCCATGCCATCCATGTCACCGACAGCAACCTCGACCGCCTCTGACTCTGTGACTCAGGGCGCAGGATCCAAGCCTACGACTCCCGCCACCACAACCAATAAACCTGGATTTTCGCTTGGTTCGATCGAAGCCGCCGAATTCGACTCCACGCCCACCCAGCTCCTGTCGGCAGGGTCTGACACGCCCACCCAGCTCCCGTCGGCAAGGTCTGACACGCCCACCCAGCCCCTGTCGGCAGGGTCTGACACGCCCACCCAGCTCCTGTCGACAAGGTCTGACACGCCCACCCAGCTCCTGTCGGCAGGGTCTGACACGCCCACCCAGCTCCTGTCGACAAGGTCTGACACGCCCACCCAGCTCCTGTCGGCAGGGTCTGACACGCCCACCCAGCTCCTGCCGGCAGGGTCTGACGGTACGCTAGCCAAGCTGCAAAATGGCCATCCGCCAGCATCTCCTCCCGTCACATAGTCTGGGCGCCGCCAGACCGACCCATACATCCAATGACTTTCAGTGTGAAGATGCACTGTTTAACCGGCTCGTGAGCTGGCCACGATTCTGCAACACGAATCAGGATCGGTGAATGCTCCAAAAACTTGAAAATCATAAATCGAACTGAGCTGAATCCAGGCAGGCTGCTGTGTTGGCAATTTAGAAGCGAGCTTGATGGGACTGCGACAGGAAAGCTTGTGAAGTGGTGATATTTCATGTTCAATTGCTCATCTATTCAGATGAATCCACCAAATCCATTCAGATATGCAATGAAATTAGTCACTTGACTTCTTTGAAGATCCCGGTACGGATGAATTACATTAAAACGCTCGCTTTGTTCATAGCTCAGTGAATCGTGATCGAGGCCTGATCTTATGCCTCCTTTTTTTCCTAGGAGCAAAGGTTATGATGGTTCAGAGTTGTTTCTTGCACATTCCAATGAGGTTTAATTGTTAAGTTCTCCCTGAATCCTGAAAGCCTTAACATTAAGGCTGAAATGTTCTGAGCCGAAACCAAAATAGTGACAGAATGTCTAGTTGCTGGGCAGTGAAGCTGCAATAGATAGTTCAAGCAGAACAATTCAAAGCGGAAAATAGCTAAATACAACAGCGAAATTTGGAATGCATATTATTACCCTCCTGCGACGATAGATCGATAAATGTAGCATAAAGGGACCTTCGCCGGTAGACGAGTATGGTTGCTGAGCTAGTCTCACAGCAGCGGAACGAATTAAATCACTTGCTCGTAGTTGTTTTAATCAGGATGAACTCACGACCTCAGAGCTTAGGAGCCGAGCTTTAGCTGGTCTCAGACGCGTTAGACAAGCGCATGGGGATCGATACTGCCCTGTTTGAATACTGGTACTGGTGTTATGCCATGGCGTGTCATGAATTACGCTGTGCAACGGCTAGTCATTTGACAACACGAGTGCACAGCTCACCGTGTCTCCGTGACTCTCACCCGAGGACGTCGTCACGCTTTAGAGTCATATTGGCGAATGAGAACCATAATGATGTCATAATTAAATCGAGAAGCCCATGTTTGGATAATGACTGGAAAAACTATGTTGTCACGGCTTCTGATCATGGGTAGGACTGTAGTAGCCAGTTTCAAATGTTATCCGACTTGATCTCGAACAGAGTACAGCTCGTCGACCAAATTCGACTGTGGCATGTTATCCAGCTAGTCCGAACGCTGTGAGGCACACTGGACTGCTCTCATCGTCCATGTTCCTGGCCCGGCGTGACTGAGCAGCTCGCCATGTTTAGAGCCGCTACGAAGTCATATCAAATATCGCGGGACCTGTTCGCTGTTCGTTTGTCACCTTTTGTTGCGTGTCACGTGATTGCTACCCGGGGTTCAGCACAACTGCCTACTTATGGCAGCTATTTTCGTCAGCAAAGCAATCCTCGGTGTCTAAATGTATGTCGATAGAAAGAGAAAAAGAGAGAGAGGGAGAGAGGGAGAGAGAGAGATAGAGAGGGAGAGAGAGAGAGAGAGAGAGAGAGAGAGAGAGAGAGAGAGAGAGAGAGAGAGAGAGAGAGAGAGAGAGAGAGAGAGAGAGAGGGGGGGAGAGGGAGAGGGAGAGGGAGAGGGAGAGGGAGAGGGAGAGGGAGATGGAGAGGGAGAGGGAGAGGGAGAGGGAGAGGGAGAGAGAGAGGGAGATGGAGAGGGAGAGGGAGAGGGGGAGGGAGAGAGGGAGAGAAAGAGCGTCAACAAGCTGTTTGCAACATTTATCAATGCGTGTGTGTCTCTAAGTGAGGACCTTCACATGAGTGATACTAGTTGACAGGCGGATTAAATTGTGATGGATTCCTATATTTATCCTACCGATTGGTGGCGTACTTACATATCGATGGCAAGGCAGGGCAGCACAGAAGACGATAGCATTGTAGTCGATACGAAATATATAATATGAATCACAATGTAACCGTTTGTTTATGTTTCTGCAAAAGGCGTGACAATAATCGCATTGTCATCAAGTTAGCACGTTGTGTTTGGTCTTTCTCACCTTTATTCTCTTAAACCCGTAGTCCTACACAAGCTTTGTTCCGTGTGGAGCGAACAATGTAAGCTTGTTTTTACCACGGGTGGTGGAACGTCGAAATATGAAGAGGGCGGGGAGGGGCACCGGAGAGTGTTGGGATTCGTTGTTTCGAGTCAACGCCACAGGATCAATGTTATATTTCCGGACTTAAGGGTAGAGAGCACCCTGCCCTGGTGCCTTCTCTCCCCCCCCACCCCGTTTCGCCGCCTTTGCTTTGTTTTCCACTCCCGCTGGCGGAAAATTCAGGATTGCCTGCTATGCATGCTATCGCCAAGGATGCACTGGCTGGAGCTCTCCCGGTGACGTGTGTCTACCGTCTACCGCAAATGGTGTCGGAGACGCGCGGAGCCAGGCTCTCGATCCCGACGTCGCTCCGGCCGACGGTGGGTCAGATGATTCAACTACTCGAGGAAGAAGAAGAGCCTTGGGTTCTTTTACGATGCATTCAACTGCTAGGACATATAGCGTCGCCAACCTCTCACGCCGATTTGTCGCGGGTGGACTCGGTAACGCCGCCGGTTGCGAGATTCGAACCCACAATCTTACGATCGAGAGTCCAACACTCGACGAACTGGGCTACCGCGGTCCCCCATTTGACTACTCGGCCACACACCTCATGCATTTCTTCATTCTCTCATCATCGTCTAGATTTCAACTCACGGCGGCAAGGGAAGGACATTTTCCTCCTGGACTACCTCCCTGTCCTTCCTAAGATGGGCATGAACCCGTTCCCTATGCTTAGGCCGTGACTGATCTATCGTGTGTTCGGCCCATTTTAAGGTTTAGCCTGTCGATACCGTGACCATTAGATGTTTACAACAGCCGTCCCAAACGGAAGCTGAAGACGGGCAGATTGGCACGGTGTCACAATTATGAGTCTTGTGTGTGCGCATGCGTGCTCGGTATGCATGCGTGCTCCCTCACGACCAAACTGATTGGAGGTAAATGATGTCCTTTGTGCCGACTCTTTACATGCAGCACCAAATGCTTCATTTGAAAGAAAGGCATAGTTTGCATGTGTCGACGCTAGCTTTTCCCCAACATGCGTATTGCGCACTTTTAATCACTTGTATTGATTCCATTAATATATGCATTCAAAAGCAGATTAAGCTGACTTGCACGAGCGTAGAGATGTTTTGCACACACATCTTGAAAAGTCATGATGACATCAGAGACACTTCCATCACGATCTGTTTACAACCCACCCATGCGCCATTTTCGGTGACATATCATAAAGTGATGAAGTCATAAAGTGATAAAGTGTTTAGACTTGATAAGAGCCACAAGGGCCCATTCAGTTAAGTCTGTAGATTAAAGATACCATAAGCCTGGTAAAAAGACCCACCCCAACCATCACCACATCCTAAAGAAACCATCCACGAACATCCCACACACCAATCAATGCCGATCTACCCTAGCTATCCAGCCCTATTCCCTTGATCCCTCTTAACACATGTGGATTGAATGCCTTACCAATAATTTTCCAGCTGCATCCCTGCCTGCTTAAAGGGGTCTATTCCGTGCACACTTACTAAAAAAAAAATTCACCCCATCCATCACAGATTAGGACTTAAAAACAAGATTTTCCTGTCTAAAAAATTGTCCACCCTACTTGTAAATACATTCAATGAGGAACTCCCCACAACATCAGCAGGCAGCCACTGATCAACAATCCTTTGACTGAAGACCTGTTGTCGCTTAACTGTCCTACACCTCAACTTGTCTAACCTGAATTGATGACCCTATGTGATACTCTAAACTGAAGAGCGTCATTCAAATTGACCTGATCTAGTCCTTTAACAATTTTGTACATTTAAATCATGTCCCCCCCCCCCTTAATCTCCTATACTTGAGTGAGTAAGCGTATTTTGTGCATCATGCACACAATGCGCGCGAATTTTTCCAGGGTAGGATTTAAAGGAATTTAAAGGATCCTGCCGACCAGGCGGGAAGGGGTGCCGCTCACTGGAAAGGGTGCCGCTCACTGAAGGGTAGAAGGGGTGCCGCTCACTGGAAAGGGTGCCGCTCACTGAAGGGTAGAAGGGGTGCCGCTCACTGGAAAGGGTGCCGCTCACTGAAGGGTGGAAGGGGTGCCGATCACTGAAGGGTAGAAGGGGTGCCGCTCACTGAAGGGTAGAAGGGGTACCGCTCACTGGAAAGGGTGCCGCTCACTGAAGGGTGGAAGGGGTGCCGCTCACTGGAAAGGGTGCCGCTCACTGAAAGGTGGAAGAGGTGCCGCTCACTGGAAAGGGGCGTCCTGACTGAGAAAAGGCGTCCACATTGCAACGGATCAGTGCCCACGTGGGTGCCGATTTAGTACAGTTAGGAGTGGGTCTCTTGGCCTCCCAATGTTACCCCGCTACCCATATAATTTCGTTGATGACTAACGACACCCAGCTATACCTACTCACCAACAGGGCGAGCCGCCTCGCCACCTTCAATCATATTTTGTCGTTCCTATTTCCTCCGCTATGCCTCCCAAATTATTGTCAGAATTCACACCCTGAGTACCCCCGCATACATAGCCCTCTCCCCATCACTCATGACCGCGGCCCCCAGCTAAACCGCACTTCCCATTGCCTAAGCATTACTGGGTGCGGGTGGTGGAGCTCATGGAACCTCGTGACCCTCGTGAAATCAATGGCAGCGGTTTAGTTCCCCGGTAAAATCTTGCAAGACGAGGCTCTGAGTTGCAAGATTAAAGTTCGCGCAACTTGGGCGATGCTTCTCCGTCCGTCG
This sequence comes from Ashinkailepas kermadecensis, assembly GCA_034440615.1. Taxonomy (NCBI): domain Eukaryota; kingdom Metazoa; phylum Arthropoda; class Thecostraca; family Neolepadidae; genus Ashinkailepas; species Ashinkailepas kermadecensis. The sequence continues at coordinate 134,948 of JAOTOM010004211.1, forward strand.
CCCTGGGAGCAGGCCCACAAGTGTGCTTACACAAGTTGAAGAAAGGTTGCTGGGAGTAGTCAGCATCGATGAAATAGAATCACCGACCACCCGGTGTCCTTGCACGACTAGGGGTCCTCTCCGTCGGCTCAGGGGCCCTCCTTAGAGATCCAGGGTCTCCTCTACCAGGCCGGAGGTCCTCTTTCAAAAGCTTGGGCCCCGTCCATTATGTCGGGGGCCCTTGTACGGCTTGGACCGCATCCGTTGGCTCATGGACCCTTTCTGACGGACCAAGGTCCTTTCGGGAAACTAGGGGCCGTCGTTTCAGGGACCATCTTTGACGATCTAGGGCTTTTGCCAGCAAGTCGGAGGCTCCTTTTCAAACGCTTGGAGCCTGTCCATCAAGTCAGGAGCCCTTTCTCGGCTTGTGCTCTGCCAACAGCCCAGAGGCCTTTCATATTGGCTTGGAGCCTTCTCCGTCAGCCCGGGGAGCTTTCCAACAATCTGGGCCCCCTCCGTCGATCTAGAAGCCATTCACGTTAGCTAAGTGCCCTCAACATCTACCTGAGGACACTCTCCGTTGACTCGGGCCCTCATTATCGGCCAGAGACCATTTCCGTCAACCCGGAGCCACTTTCGTCGGTCCAGGGGCCCTACACGTTGGCCCAGGGGGTCCTTACGGGCCGCCTGGAGCCCCCATAAGACCCTCCAGGGCTGCTCCCTTCACCCCCCCCCGTGAATGCGCCATTGGTCTAACGCTCGGCTCGGTCCAATGCTCGCTGGCAACGTGGAACGCTCATGACAAAAAAAAAACAGAAAGCTCACCACCAAAAGAGAGCTGTCACATTTTTCCATATGCGCCCAGGGGCGTTACGGTTCAAAACACGGTATGGTGAGCGGACCAACCATTGTACGAGCACTGGGTCCGGAGGGGCTCTTCACTTCCGGCGCAAACTGTTGCGAGTGCTGGATTCCCCAGAGGGTTTGGCTTACCAAAATTACTCCCATTGAACGCATGTATTGGCACCTTCGGAATCCGTTCATGACCCTGTGGTATGCACTCGTGATGGTTGTTTCGGCCAAGCAAGATGAAAATAAACTGGTACACATAAGCACGCCCTTTTCCAGTTCCATGTTGATGGAGTGTTCAGTACGATTTGTTCACGGGTATCTCAGCTCACTGATCACTCAGACGGGCCAGTTTTGACCTGATTGGCTCCCGATTACGCAGTTTTTTTCCTTTTCTTCGTGGGGAGACACCCGTCGCTCTTTTGCACATTTCATTTATAACGGGTGACACCCGTCACCCCACTTGCTGTTCGTCTTCGTCATCATACCTTTGTTCCCTTTGTTTCTGTGTATTCTTTGTGTTCGTGTAGTTTGCATTAGGTGGTGCTTATTTGTATCCACGATGGGAAAAACGCAAGAAAGGACATCGACCCCTGCTCGCCACCGGACTCCAAATCGCAATTTTCAGCTTTCGCTACGCCTGACGACCATTGCGCGACCTTGCATTTGGCACCTGATGCTCCTCCACTTGATACATCCCTTGATGACCCGCGCCGCACTATTCCTTTGCGCGACCTTGCATTTGGCACCTGATGCTCCTCCACTTGATACATCCCTTGATGACCCGCGCCGCACTATTCCTTTGCGCGACCTTGCATTTGGCACCTGATGCTCCTCCACTTGATACATCCCTTGATGACCCGCGCCGCACTATTCCTTTGCGCGACCTTGCATTTGGCACCTGATGCTCCTCTACTTGATACATCCCTTGATGACCCGCGCCGCACTATTCCTTTGCGCGACCTTGCATTTGGCACCTGATGCTCCTCCACTTGATACATCCCTTGATGACCCGCGCCGCACTATTCCTTTGCGCGACCTTGCATTTGGCACCTGATGCTCCTCCACTTGATACATCCCTTGATGACCCGCGCCGCACTATTCCTTTGCGCGACCTTGCATTTGGCACCTGATGCTCCTCCACTTGATACATCCCTTGATGACCCGCGCCGCACTATTCCTTTGGACGACGCTATGGAAGCCTCTGTGCCTTACCGACCCCTGCTCGTCCCAAGACCACGACCACGTCTCACGATCCGAACCAAACCATCACGCACCATGCCACTGGCCCATGCTCGAACCAAACCACGCCCTCCCAACTTGAACCAACACAATACACTGAACCCCACCTCGACAGTCCTGGCTCTTACGTAGTCGTCAAACCTGTCGAGGAAACCGTTTCCTTCCGTTGTATGAACGTTTTCTGGCCGACTAAGCAACTCCTCGCCATCCGCTTCTTAGCCAATCCTGGCATTGAATCTCCTGCCAACGGAACCCGAGCCGTCAAAACTCAAATCAGAGCCCAGATGAGTGTGGGTCTGAGCCCGAGCCCGAGTCCGAGCCCAGACTCAAATCCGAGCCCTCCTCCACACCACCGCATTTTGTGGTAACAGTGTCACGATCACTCTCCATTCCAATCGCAAGTCCACCAAGGGCACCATCTTCGCGCCGGAGCTCCACTTCATGTCTGAGGCAGATATTCAGGCGGAGCTCAGGCCGGAGGGTGTGACGCACGTCCGCCACATCGTCCCCTTTAAAATTGGACAGGAACGTGATACAAGTATCCTAGTCCTTACCTTCAACTCTACCATTCTTCCAAAGATTCTCCTCGCCGGTTACCTTCGCTACCAAGTCCACGCTTTAATCTAAATCCTCTCCATTGAATGAATTGCCAGCGCTTTGGATATGACAGTAAAACATGCCGCCAACCAGTTCGATGCCCCAAGTGCTGCGAACCACCCACCTGACTCCACCCGCTCCAAGTCAGCCCACTGCCTTAACTGCAACAGTTCCTACCATCTAACCACATCACCACTCTGTCCGGCTCGGCGCAAAGAGAAAGAGGTTTGCGCAGTCCATGCAACAAACGAGATCTTCTACCCCTAGGTGCGACGGACCGTTGAGGCCACCTCCCCCTCTACGAAAGCTTACGCTCAGGCGGCCACCATTGCTCCCTCCACCCCTCGCGTCAAGACTACATCCACTTCCACACAAACAGAACTTACACCTGGCCCAGCGCCACTCACCAATCTAAAACCAATCACCATCACGATACAAACAACTCCGGCTCCCAACGCGCAGACCACTCCCGTGCGGAGTGGCGGGCCTCGCAGCCATTCCGCTGTGAACCCTTCCGTTTACCGTCAGCAAGCCGCCGGAAAAGTCCGGCGCGTCCTGCGCCGACCGGCGCCCATGTGACCCGCCCCCTCCCCCCAGCCAGCGGGCATCCCCGCGGCTGTGACCTTTCCGAGGTGAACGGTCGGCGGGACGGCTCGGGCGAGTCCACCGCGGTCATCTGCACCAAACCCACATGCCCGCCTGAACTGCACTCTTGGCTCCGCCATGCACCGAAAGGTGCCGACAGACATTCATTTTGTCCAAATGTCTGTATTTCTGCAATGGAATTGCCCTAGTTTAATCTCCAAATGGGTCAAAATGTACTTTTTTAGTATCATCACTCCAATTCTCATTGCACTCCAAGAAACGCGGTTTTTGCCTGTTGTTGAGTATAATTTCAATCTGTTCAATTATTCACTGTACCGTCACGACGAGGTCTGTTGACCACACCGCAGTGGCGGTATAGCACTTTACATCAGCAATGATTAGACACAAACACAAATTACACCTAACCCACCTTTACAAGCCATAGTTTGCACTTGACGTTTTCATGGTCGAAATATAGATGTATGTTCAGCTTATACTCAATCATACACAGATAACATAAATATTTTGACACAGTTAGACAACCTTATAGCACGTTTCAAAACCCCTTTCATTTCACTCCGATATTTTAACGCACATAATCCAGCTGAGGATAAACACGCACACATGCAAACACGCACAATCGCGGCATAATTATTGAACTCGTTCTATACCAGCACAATTTAGCACTGCTTAACACTGGAGAACCCACGTTTGTATTCCACCTCGGACACAATACCTAAACTGCATTGATTTATCAATTTGCTCTTCGACCCTGGTCAACGATTTTGATTGGACCATAGACACAGCCATTCATGCTAGCGAACACTGCCCCATCAAATTAATACTCACTTTTTAAATATCTGCCGATACCACACCCAGGGAAGGGTAGACATGCCTGACACAATGTTTGCAATAGTGTACCATTCACAGCGGTGGTATTCGTGTACCCGCCACCCCACCTATCTACCTCGCGGTCAATGATCACTCCAGATTCACTAGTGTTTGGGGGGAGGGGGCTCTTGTTTTATTCTAATTGCAATGTCCTCACGGAGAAAACAATCATGGAAATTGGACATGGAAGAAAAAGCAAATTCCCTCACCCAGCCACACATGGAGTGCATGTAGTATAACGCCAATTAAATTTGTCATGGTAAGAATAAAAATGAAGTTGCATGAAGACACCGACCAACAAAGATTGATTTCTGGCAATTATTGCTGGGGGAACCATACATTTAGGCAATGGGCGCGACCAAGTGGATTGGGAGACACTCCACAAGGCCCACGTTAAATGTTGAAATTATTGGGTGAAGGCCAAGGGGGAATAAAGGGGAACTTGCCCGCTCAGAAGTGCACAAGGCAACATTCAGTCCCTGCGGTTCATTTCGGGGTATGGCGGATTAGCTGGACATGGCAGCTGCCAATTTTCAGTGCCGATTTGCATACTTACGGCTACGTCGGCAGACATTCCATACGCAATAGACAATTCAATTTCATGATCCGCAAACAGCATTCTGATAGCCGAACTTCTGATCTCAATCGTACAGGCAGGGAGAAGAAAATAAGAGGCGTAGCTCGTGAGCGAAATTTGAAGGACTTTAAACATGAATCTCACAGCCGGTGTGTACAATGAAACCAAGTAAAATATATTACTGCCATTCGGCGCGAACGTCACACAGCGCCTGCTGCCTAGTTCACTGAAAAATGCCACCCTAACCATTAAATCATTATCTGAAATCATTGTTGAATGTTGCACTTCGGCACCTGTCGCAACCGAAGAATGGAGAAATTTGGAAGCATGATTGTACCTGTTGCCACTGAAACGTAATAAAATATACAGCGAATTGTGATTTCTGGGAACGAAGTTGTCTGAAGTGCTGTTAAACTTTCTGGATGTAGCTGAAAAGGCGGCGCAAATGACCTTTATGGTCCGGCACGCCTCACGTCTCACTTAGGGCCGCGTCAAAGCTATGAGGGTTTGCGGGGAGTGGAGTCATTCCGCCTCAGCTACAGCTTTTAATCGCAGAGCAGACGCGTCAGCGACACGTGTCCTAAGTTCAGAACATTTGTCACAACAGCGCTAGCGCTGTTGTGAGACGGAAAAACACACTCCGATGCGCGTTGTAAGGTGAAAGCTGCTGAATAAACTAGGAACCATGTTCCCCAAGTGTGTCGACCCTCTTGGGAGGCACAGAAACTGATCAGGAACAGTTGAAAAATGCAACCAGCAAGTTCAGTGCAAGAGTTGTTGACCGCCGCCGAAAAGGAAGGCAGCTACTTGTGTACATAATTGCACCTTTCCCCTGGATAAAAACCCAAGTTTGCCGCCGTCGGTCGAACCGGAAAGCGATCAGAGTCGGCCAAACAGCAGTACCAACGGCTCAAACTCAAGAGACACCGCTCTTGGAGATGATATTAGCCTTCAGAAACGCAGAACGAGTGCTACCGATCTCTAATTGCGCTTGCAAAGATTGCTGAACTGAGACCAAAGAACTGTGTCTTCGCCGACAGAATGTGTGGAAAATTCCGCAGTTGTAGAGGGCAGAAGTGAGGCATTGGGCAGAAGCCAGGCCTCGGATAACATGTGACTTTTTTGAGGAAATGAAGATTCATTTTCCAACAAGAGGTCACATTGCTTCACATGCGATCATACACCGATCGCATGCGATCTGCATGCGATCACACACCGATCGCATGCGATCTGCATGCGATCACACACCGATCGCATGCGATCTGCATGCGATCATACACGGCGATAAGTAAAGCAGGTTAACTATGCCAAATTTCAAGATATAAGTGTTCCTTCACTCATCGCAAATGCACGCACCTCGTGGCGGATGCATGCCTGGGATCAAGAAAATCAACATACGGATAATAGGCAAGAAGCCGGTTCACAGTTTACTTTCTCTCATCTTCTCTTCGTACATCGATTAACACATCTAGCAAGTCTAGAAAAGGCAACACACCACTTCTTATTCAAACTGACCCTGCTCCTATATACTCCTAATAGCAATCATGTCCTCTATTTTCTTGTCATGCAGAAGATGTGTTTTCAAAATTGTAATACTAAAATACGAACCGGCACATGTAATACGCTTTTCTACAATAATAGCATGACTCACGAAAGCATTCCTATGCAAACCCAATAGAACCTCTTTTTTCAAACATAAAGTCACTAATTCCGGCTGATGATCTCAACCATAGATCTACGTCTTTCCAAAATATTTTAACGTGTTCGCAATCCCACAGTTTGTGTATTAATGAGACTCATTCCCGTTGGCATTTTCCACATAGGTCGGAATCCAAAACTTTTATGCGGTAGAAAATTACATTGGTTGCAAGTATATTAGCTATAATTTTATACTGCAACATTTCATGTTGAACCGGAAGTGTATTCTGGTAGATAGCTGCATATACATCATTCCAATCAATACTACCCAACTCCCTTTCCCAAAAACCTTCCCAAATGTTAGGACTATCTTGGTATTTACCTTCAAGAAGTTTTATGTGCAATACCTTAGCACCACGACCCGCTTCAAGTATGCTGGAGACAAACGGAGGTACACTCGGGTCGCAAAGCTTCACCTTGTTTCTATTACATCTCCACTCCCTTGGCAAACTTCGAATTAAGCCAATGTAGTCCAATATGTTCACCCTAATTCCTAATCGATGTTCTATCTGAGCAAGTGTTAATACCTCACCAGTATCACTTAAACGATCGTTTAAGTAATGAAAACCTTTCTTTTTCCAACTTAACATTGTGCAATGCTTAAACTTTGTTTGATCTGAAAACCAGATTGAACATCTACTTAAATCATGCACGTCGGTAATGACAATAGCGGATACATAGTTAGCACAGCCTATAATACACTCCCTCCAGAAGATATTATCGGTTCTTGAAGCCAGATTTCGCAGGGATTTCTCGTTTCTGTGCTATAAAAACTCTCGATGACTAATTACTTCCTCAAAGAGTCCTCCCTAGCTGGGGCTACTTATGATTTGCCTTCTGATCCAAGTAATTTTGAGTGATTCAATGACCGTGTCTAACTCCATCGCCACTTGTCCTCCTTTCAACTTTTCTTTGTAAACGCTGCTTGGTCTGATCTTATCTCCCTTACCGCTCCAAAGGAAATTAAAGAATAATGTATTCAGTTTTGTAATAAGCGACTCACTCGGTTTTGGTAGCGCCGTAAAAAGGTGCCGAAACTTAGACAAGGCTAGCGATTTAATTATAGTTATCTTACCTGCTAGAGTGAGATATCGTATTTTCCAAGAATGTAATAATATTTCTACTTCGTGCATTCTCTTCTCAAAGTTACTATTAGACATGTCTTCGTCATTATTAGCATACACTATACCAATAACTTTTAGCTTGCTGACCCACATAAACTGAAGGTCTTCAGAAATATTTGGCATGTGTTCTGCATTCGCACCTGCCCAGAATGCTTCTGTTTTTGATATATTTGGCTTAAGCCCCGAAAACTTGGCAAACCTTCCAAGTTCACCAAAAAGAGTTCTACAGCTATTAATACTTCCGTCAAGAAAGCATAGGAAGTCATCTGCATCGCAGGAAAGCTAATACTCGATTTGACCAATTTTAATACCCTTTATCGCCTCATTATTTCGTACCCTCTCAAGAAAACATTCAATGACAATAATACACAAATAACAACTGAGTGAATCACCCTACCGGCATAACCTCTCTAGCATTATTTGATGTGATATATGCCCATTGTACACTAGCCTAACATGGGACCCAACATAGCGTACTTTAAACCAACTTATAATGTAAGTAGACAATCTTTCCTCCTTAGAACACTTCTGATGAAATCCCAGCCAACAGAATAATAAGCTCCCTCTATGTCAATACTTAAAAACAGCCCTGTTCTACGCCTTCTATTGAGAAAATGTAACACATCGTATGTTAAGCGAGAGTTGTCGCCTATGAATCGTCCTTTTACAAACCCTGTTCGTTCCGCGCTAATTGAAAAAAAATGATAACATGTGACTTCCTGGAAGGCGAATGTTCTCGTAACGGCGCGATGTTGCCTGCAATCAAGCTGTCCTCACCCGTTGCTCCAGCATCGCTGAGCGAGCACCAACAACTGGGCGCTGCCACGGCTGGGGCACTACCATCAAGACCGGGCAGCAGGCTTCTTCACATATAATGGGGAACCAAGATTGAGTTGAAGCAACCTGGCCAACCCAAAACTTGGTGCATCGAAGCATAAAGCTGGAAAGTTCAATTCAGTTTGAAATGATTTGAACCCCCTTTCAATTATTTTCGCAATGTGTGATTCGCTTACTGGAAATTGTTGGTGGCATTTGCCCATGCAAAGGACACAATCATAGACCAACTAGACGAAAGGTGCAGAATTCAATAGGGCAGCTGTGGTGGCGAACTAACCCAACTAAGAATATTCATGTGGCATGTCGCATGCATATTTTAAGTCAGGATAACATCGGACTAGAACACAAAAGAAGGAGTTTTGAGGCATTTCAAATCTAAAGCGACTTAACTTCGAGTAATCCTTGTTTAGCGGAAAGGTACACGATGATGCCAAATTTGGGAAATTCCCAGGATCGTTGTCACCTTCCATGCTTATATTTTTACAAGTTCATATCCCTACAAGCCACAGGAGTTGTAGCCCCATGATGGGGAGAGGAGAACGCGACCTCAAACGTTGTGAAATTGGGCATGCCCTTGGGTTGAATGGAAACAAACGGACATAGGCCACCCTCTTGTCCCCCGCTGGTTATTCAACTTCTGCATCGACGACCATGACAGAAACGAACCTGTATTGTTTCGTTCAGGAATTGCACAGTGGCAGGACTGGACTACCCAGCACAGCACAATTTAAAATACAGCAACACAGCACAAGTTAAAATATACCAATCAGAACAGAACTTACCGTTACTGAAGAATGTCACGTAATGTGGCACATTGCCACACAATGTCTGTACTTGTCATTTTAATGTCATTATCGGGTGCCAAGGACGTCCATTCCTGAAAATATTTGCGGGGGTGGCAATACAATGGCAGGGGCAAATTCCATTGAGGACTCCGTCCAGGTAGAAGATGGAATTTCTTGGGAGCAGAGGCGCAGCCAGGATTTTCTTACGGGGCGACCCCAAAGCGTGTCACTGTACCAAGGCTGCTTTCGGTGCGCGAAGAGCAGCGAACATTTTTCGTTTGGCATGGTTCAAATTCCAAAAGTTCCTGTTCATGTGGTGTATTTTTTTAAGGGCTAGGGATCGGGGGCGAGCCCTCTGGGCTGCGTCTCTGACTGGAAGGTTGGAGGGTTAACACGAGAGGGGGTGGGGCAAGTTCTCCCAAATGTACTGAATCAATACCTATGTCGGGTACGATAATTCATCAAGGAATCACACCCATAAATGCTCTTGAAAATTAAAACTCACTGAAAAGAGTATCATGAATGGAGAAGCCCAGTAAGAAAGAACTGAAGCGAAGAGGATGATGCCTGACACTCATTATTATCTGTACATACTAGCAACGCTAGGCGTCGGGAACGGAAACTAGCGGTAATGCTTTTAGCAACACACCAATGTATTGCAACAATACGGCTAGCATTTCGGCTCATAAAAAGTGTGGGAATGCCACCCCTCCCACTCCATGGATGTACATTGGGAAACGAAGGAATTGATTTACAGCTCAGAGGAGCAAATACAAACCACCAGACCAAGCTGGTACGCCTGATGGAAAGTAGCCCATGGAAAGACTCTGGTAACCGTGACTTGATTACCAACCTTTCGGACCGCGATCTAAGTTCGGTAGAAACAGAAGCCTTATCATTCGGCCTCAATTTCGCTGTCGGATCCCACAAACAAGACTATCTGAAATCCGTAACTCACAACCAGTGGTATTCTGACAGTGATATCGACAAGGGTTTCATCCAAAGACTCACCACCTGTTGTTCGGCGTTATCGGCCACAAGACAGCCATCCCTCCCACGAAGATATTTGAAAGCGCTGAAAGAACTCGGCAATGACCATCAGATACTAATAACAAGAGCAGACAAGGGCGGAGGAGTGGTAGTTCTAAACCAAAGTGACTATGTGTCAAAAATGAATGCTCTTCTAGACGATGCAGTGACCTACCAATCGGTACCAATAGGAAGTGCACAGCAAGAGAGTGCCCAGTTTCAGAAGAAAGCTCGCTCCATCCTGAGAAAATCAGTGAAAGGAAAAGGACTTCTACAACTAATAGAAGAGTCCCGATAGACACCTAAGGAATTCAGGCGACTTACTAGGTAGAATCCGAGATATAGACTTCACCAGAAAAAAGCTGGCAAGCTTTGACGTGAAATCCTTGTTCACGAATGTCCCTATCGGGGGAGCCATGGAAGCGGTTTCTAGGGCTTTAGACAAGTCAAATAAGTTAGAGCTTCCAGTTCCAAAGAGTCATCTCATACAGCTCGTGCGTACATGCGTGGAATTTGGAGCACTACAGTTTCAGGTGGAAGAATATCGGCAAATCAACGGCCTCACCATGGGCTCACCATTGAGTCCAGTTCTGGCATGTTTGTTTATGGAAACCCTCGAGGCGGACAATTTCAAATCTATGATTGGCCCCAACTCCCTCTGGCTGAGATACGTAGATGACATATTGGTGATTGTTGATCAAGACACTGATCTTGATGCGGTCAACACAAATATTAACGCGGTACATCCATCGATCCAATGCACGATAGAAAAGGAAAAAGAAAAAGATAATGAGGCTGAGATTCCTTTCTTGGACACACTGATCAAACGCTGTGACAGCAGATGCACATTTTCAGTGTACAGAAAGCCCACTAACAAAAACGATATTTTGCACTACTTCTCGGGTCACAGCCATGAAACAAAAACGGGGGTCCTAATGGGCTTTTTCTTAAGGGCTCATAGAATATGCAGTCCTGAGTGCCTCGCAGAAGAATTGATTTTCATCAAGGAGTCTTTCAAGTTGCTGAAATATCCAAAGGGTCTGATAGTGAAGTTGCGCCAAAAAGCGAAAAAAATGATGTGCATGACAAAGGCCAAGCAACGAGTTTTGACGAAAAGGTGCATATCAGTACCGGAAACACAGGGAGCAGTCACCATCTCCCGATTCACAAAAGACAAAATCAACATCAGTCTCTCAGCAGGGGTCAAAATCAAAGACATAGTCAAGAAAGGGGTCCGCAACGTGAACGAAAAAAGCGTAGTCTTCAAAATTCCTTGCGCGGGAGAATGTGGAAAAAGTTACTATGGGGAAACGGGACGGGGGATAGGGGCTAGAATTAGGGAACATCGTTCAGACCTCAGATACCATAGAATTTCTAATGCTATGGTGGTGCATGTTGATGAAGAAGACCATCTCCCAAATTGGAAAGAAGCATCTGTTCTTAGTGGTGGACTTGGGAAGAGGTGTCGGAAGACAGTGGAATCCGCGTATATTGCCACACGTGAGAATATCAATGGTGTTTCTGGTAGTTTCAAAATTGCAAGTGTTGTAGCGGAACTGATTGTGGAACATATTGATAAAGGATAGGTTAAACATCACTGTCGTACTTATTTGGTCGTTTCAAATGTACTATTTTCACTGTCTCGTTCATTCAGTGTCAACACATGCGAAGTGCTTTATGATTGATGTCTCGTGACCTGTGTTCGAATTGGGAAGGAAGAGAGGGGGAAAAAGTAAAGGGAAAAAGAAGAAGAGTAGAACTGAAAAAAAGAAGAAAACAAAAGAAGAAAAAGACGACAAGTGCTAAATACTCCCATACCTGCAAATTGTTCATCGCTTGAGAAAGGCGTGAGCCGAAACGTTGTGAATAAAGCTATGCTCCCATTGTTCTGTGTTTTAACATATATATATATATATATATATATATATATATATATATATATATATTTATATATATATATATATATATATATATATATATATATATATATATATATATATATATATATATATATATATATATATATATATATATATATATATATATATATATATATATATATATATATATATATATATATATATATATATATATATATATATATATATATATATATATATATATATATATATATATATATATGTATATATATAGATATGTATATACTATATATATATATATATATATATATATATATATATATATATATATATATATATATATATATATATATATATATATATATATATATATATATATATATATATACACATATACATATGCATATACATATGCATATACATATACATATGCATATGCATATTCATATACATATACATATGTACCAACACACCAGATGCATAGGAAGGAACGCTGACCTGGATTGAAGTTATAGTGCGAAAAATGAATACAAAATCGTGAACGTTGATGAATTTAAGGCGGGTGGAAGGGCAAAGAAAATTCAATTTCGGGGACAAAAATGGCATGTTTGAACTCAGCATGACCAAACACATCGAATGATGCCCGGAAATCAAATATCTGAAACAGGGATGCAAAAACGGGTCAGCCTAGTGCAGATCATCAAGCGGCAGAGGAGGGACGAACATCGCGACAGTAACGGAGACAGGGCGGTTCGCGCAGTGACAGGGCGGTTCGCGCAGTGACAGCCAGCGTTCGAATAGCAGAACGTCAGCAACAGCGATGGCCGAAGGCGGAAGCGGTGGCGGGCCGACACGCCCACACTACCAGACGGCCACCACCAGCGCCTGACCACGCCCGCCAGCGCCTGACCACGCCCACCAGTACCTGACCACGCCCACTAGCGCCCGACCACACCCACCAGCGCCTGACCACGCCCACCAGTGTCTGACCACGCCCACCAGTGCCTGACCACGCCCACCAGCGCTCGACCACGCCCCAGCGATCGGCCACGCACACTGGTGGCGGCGAACATCTACAGTAAGTCGCCAGCCTTGCGAGCCGCACCCATCCGGCCAGTACACGCCCGTCCAAGGCTGGAGCATTGACGACCCCCACAAACATCTGAGCCACACAACAACCCCTCCTCCCCCAGCTCCGCCGGAGTCCCGGACCATGCCTGTCCTACAATAGTGATGTCATGTAAATCTAATACAGGCGTAATGATAGGGTCTGAACCTAATAATGGGCAAGTGATGGTATTCTACCTTAATACAGGTGTGATGAAATGATCTAGGACATTGGAGGACATGCCTGTGCCAGACGAAATGAGCTGCGTACTCGTCCGTGACCGGTATTTCCTACCACGACTCACCTTGACATGGGACGTCTCAATTTAAGAAATACATCAGGGGTCTTCTCGCGCTTCATCGTGACGCCAAGGCTGCACAACACGGCAAGAACTTGCTCAGCCTGGAGCGGGGGGCGGGGGGGGGGGGGGTGGAGCCAAAATGGACCGAAGGCGTATCATAAACCGCGCGTCACCGTGTGGGCAGACGCGTTTCATGATACTGTATCGTTCCAAAACACCAAATGGAATCGAATTTAAACCTGCAAAACAAATGAGCTATTTGCATTTTTGCAGTTATTAGAGTTCTTGAAAGGGTAAACCCATAGCCTTGATATTCCACGAAGGTCGCTTGCCCGGTCTCATGCAGGAACCCCGGCACTGCTTTTTTGGGCTCCCAATATATGGGCCCAGGCGCGAACTTTTGAGGCCCCCAGCGTGATTTTCAGGGACCCGGCCTGATGTTGGGCCCCCCGCGTGGTTTTCAGGGGTCCATCCCATCTTTTTGGGCCCCCATCGTTATGTTCAAGGGCTATAGCTCGATTTTTTTGGCCTCCAACCTGATATTCTGGGGCCCCGGCGAGTCTTCTTGGGTCCCAGCGTGATATCCAGGGGCCCTGCACAACCTTTGAGGCCCAGGCGTGATTTTCGGTGGTCCCGGTACGACAATTGGGGAGAGGCAGCGGTATTTTCAGGACCCCGGCCCCATGTTTTGGAGCCCCCAGCGTCATTTCTAGGAGCCCGGAATAATGTTTGGTCCCCAATGTGATTATAAGGGGCATTGGTGCTATTTTGGGGTCCTGGTGTCATTTTCAGGGCCCCCGCACGGTTTTTTACCCCAAATGTGATTTTCAGAAGCCCCGGTGTGATCTTTCGGTACCCCAGCGGGATTTTTAGGGAGCCTGGCACAATTTGTTCCAACCCCGGTGCGATTCTTGGGGCCTCACAACCCATCAGGAGGGAGGAAACTATCCCCAATGCACCCCCCCTCCCTCCTTCGGTACGCCGCTGGTGAATATATATAGACGCAAGGCATATGTGCATCACACTCCATGTTTGAATTCCTGTATTCCTTGATTGTTGAAAAGCTACTTGCCTATGTAAGCACCTTCCAAACCGTTCAAACCAAGCCATTCTCTGCAGTGTGAATTGTGTTTACTTTGTTGATGCCAAAATACAGGATTTTCTCAAAATCTGGGGCGGTGATATTCAAGTGTTTTGAATATCTCCCTCGAGCTCCAAGTGTTTTCAGCTACTTCCACTCTCGATATGATCCTCCCGTAATTGCGGAGGGGTGGGGATGGAATCTTAGTGGAGCTGGGAGGAAGAAAATGGGAATTTTCTCTTGGTGCCACCTCGTGACAGTCCTATTATAAGTAAGTAATATGGAAGTGTGGTATGTGTGGTTATTACTTCTCTTTTCTTTGCTTATTGAATGTCATAAATTGAACATCATAACTAGTATAAATCCCTGAATTGCCTTTGACAATGCAGGCTGTCACAGAAAGTTGGTGTGGCAATGTGAAATTGGTGCGGCCATGGCCATACCTTCCATACCGCATTCTCCGCCTATGTCTAAACGTATCATGGAATGCAACATATTGAGAGATACTGGCTTGACCAGCATTTTGCAGGGATAATGTATATATACATATATATATATATATATATATATATATATATATATATATATATATATATATATATATATATATATATATATATATATATATATATATATATATATATATGTGTGTGTGTGTGTGTGTGTGTGTGTGTGTATGTGTGTGTGTGTGTGTGTGTGTGTGCACTTGTAATTCTTGCATACCGAGGCCATTTTCTGTTTGCACACCTGGCAACCGAGGACATGAAGCGAATACCGATAACATTTTTGACGTCCTCGGTTTTCAAACTCCGTCTGGAGCATTGTCAGATGCTTACCGGTCTCCTGACAAATTTTCTCGACATCCTCAGTTTTCACCATATACGTGACCGTGTGTCCAGCAGGTGTGTATGTGTGTACTGTGCAGATAAAGTGTGAGCAAGCCGAAAGTTGCAGTGCAGACGCGACGCGCTTATGTTTGCAACTTGACACCACTCATGATTGCAACTTGGTGCAAGGTCGGTAGGGTGTCGGAGTGAGGCGGCCGCGCCAGTTGTCTCCGGCCGACTCACCTTGCGGCGGGCGACCGGTACACGCGTTCGGGAAAATCTGTTCTTGCAAAGGGATTAGCGCTTCGGTTAGACATAGTTTTACCATTGTAATGAGATGGGATAGGACTACGGCTTGGAGGTTAGGAGTTAAGACAACTAGTATGGGCCACACCTTGTAACTAGACATTAGTACAACCGAGGGTGAGAACATCTGGTGCCCTACATAAATATTTAGGCGAAGTACGTGTTAAAACATCTTTGGGCTTGTATCTTAACCAGCGCAGTATCGGGGGATTCTTGTACACCCCTATTAGGTTTTCCGCGGATAGTAAAAAAAAAAAACAGCGTGCAACAGCCGGCGGAATATTGGCATACCTGTTCCTACATCAATTTCACATGTTTCGTGAAAATTTTTAGGTCAGGTCGTTCACGGTCCCCGAGTTAATTACGGTCAAGTGAGGTCACCTCCAAAAATGTTCAACCAGTCGTCACGCTTTAACGGGTGAAGATGCTTGAATGAAACTTTCAGCGTTTGTTTACTTTTAGAGATGCAACAAAGAGCCCCAAAGGAATTTTTGAAATCTTTGTTTTTGATGACATACTTGTTGCATATTTGCTATTAGGGATAAATATCGAAGATTCTTGCTAAGTTAAGCAATTTATATGGGGCTAAGCTTACTTAAAACAAAGTTGTTCGGTGTGCTGTATCAATTAGACACAAACCAAGTAAATAAAGTCGAAAACTCAAAATTTAGGAAATATAAAAGTTGTATTTTTGATTGCGCGAAAATTTTGTGACCACGGTCCATTTCGTCGTCCTTTTCTGATTCCGAGCAAGTTTTGTTTATAAAATCTACAAAATAAACTCCCCAGAGCATACAACATGACGTCAATCGTGACCACATTTACCCCCTGTTGACGTCACATTTTGAAATGATAAAATGCTGCGGGTGGTTTCTAGTCATATTCGTCGAGAGCGCTCCGATGACACGTCTTCCGGTTTCGTGCGACGCTTAGTTTGGAGATTAGATAGTAATATAATGAGCCCCACCCCTCCCCCGAGACGGGGTGTGAGGATCTTACCGGAATGACGAGAAGGGTTAATGCATTGTCTCTAAATTATATGTTCCACCGTTTAATACCTGGGGAATACGTCGCGCTGACAACGAAGGAATTTCTTCAGATTCCTGAACAAGAATCATCATCATCATACTAGGCTGTTGCAGGAAACCTACTCCAATATTACGTGACGGTCACCACATTATCTGTCTTTAATTTTGATGAAGTGGGAGGCGCAGCTGCATCTGTTCATCCAGCTCCATCAACTTTAACCACACAATTGGCTGATGTGACAGGGAGCACCATGAGGTGTGGGGCTGCAGTAGCTGACAAGGATCTTCCTATTTATTGCAGCGTGATCACTACTGAGCATATCACGGCCTTTGCTAGCATAAGCGAAATTACTCGAAAAACTAACAAATATACTTCTGAAACGTGACCCAGTGGAGACGATTTTCCTAGCATTCCTTGGGCCAACATGATGAATACGTTTTGCATGTTCAAATGTATCAATCAGGATTCCTTGTCAGCTGTTGCGGTCACGCACCTTATAATGCTCCTGGCCAGGCCAGTGCATGTCAGCACTGTCGTCAGGGATGCTGGAACCGGAGGAAGGGGGACACAGCGGGAGTACATCTGACACTGTCAAAATGTTGTACACAAATTTTATACAGAATGACCATGGTTGGGAAGAATGCCTGAACACGCTGCTCATGTTTTTTTCTCAACAAACCAGCAATAAAGTGCTGATGTGCCTTCTGAATGCAACGCGACATTTAGCGGCCAATTCGACGGATGATTCGGTTAATTTAGTGCTTTATAAATAGAGCTGAACACAACACGGCATAGCCCACCGCTGTAGGGTGTGTTCGTCCCTATCCGCCTCCAGTGTCATTCGCCGGCGAGCAATGACACGGGGAGATTTCGAGTTCTTTGGGGAGAGGCGTCCGGTCCATCCATTGCTAGGGCATATCGGAATAGTCCCGAATAAAGTGAAGATTCAGGTGACATGTCACTGGCCTGACATGGAAGGAGACGGAAGGTTACCTATCGAGGTTGCGTTATATTTACATTACATTACATTGCATTGCATTTTGCCACCTCAGCCAGCAATCGAACAAATGTGTGCTACCTCTCCAAGTATTTTCAAGCGGAGATTCCAAGCGAAGCAAAATAAAGGCCAGCGCGCTGCATGTGATCAGCTGTCGCGATTGATACCCCATTTGCATACTTCGGGTTACTAATAATATCTTAGATTAGCTTGGACCTCGCAGTGGAGGGATTAATTATACCCCTCTAAGGTTTCCTGACATCGCTCATAACCCGTCCAAGGCATCACTTTGGTAATTTCTCATATCATCCGACAATTGATGAGCTTGCGTCATGATGTCAAAGATTGTGGTGCAGTCCATTAAATTAACGAAGTTAGGGTCGGTCAAAATCAGATGACGACCTCTTCTCAGTGCAGTCCTTAGATGTGCATTGAATATATCTCACAAACCATATAAGATACAGCCGAAAGTTAAGATGAAGTGGAGATAAATTATTATGGTAATGTTAAGAAACAAGAAAGTAACCTCAGGTGATGTCATCGGGTCAAAGGAGAACCTAGACCCTGATATTTTTCACGTAATATTGTTGCTAATGAATATTTTCTGAAAACCTGAAGACACGTACGGACAGATTATATCCCTCAATAGCGTTCTAGGTTACAAGTCACTGTCTGACATGGCCACTGATGGATGACCCGATACTTGTCGAGAGTAGAGTTGCCCACATTTTCTTCCAAACACTGGTATAAGACGCGGCACGGGCACAGCAGATTCTGGCAGGGCACGACACATAGCACAGCAAGCTGGATGATGGCACACCGAAAGGCACAAGGAAAGAAAATGGGTCATCTTAAGAACGAGGGAATCATGATTGATGACGACAGCAAACAATACCAGAGCTGCAAAACATTCCACACACTGACAGCAGCACTGTCTCTACCTTTCAAAGTTGTTCCATACATTTTCACTTAAGCCATTTTGCTTGGTAATC
Source organism: Ashinkailepas kermadecensis (assembly GCA_034440615.1). NCBI lineage: Eukaryota > Metazoa > Arthropoda > Thecostraca > Neolepadidae > Ashinkailepas > Ashinkailepas kermadecensis. Next base: position 153,662 of record JAOTOM010004211.1, read on the forward strand.
GTGGAAACTTGGGTTCAGTATGAAGAAAATTTTAGATGCATGCTTTCATTTTATTGCTTGGGATAAGCCGGCACTGGCACGGCAGTGCACAGTGTGATAACTCAAGGGAAAAACTGGCCAGAAATGCATTTATCGACCATTTTTTTATGCCATATTCGTGGCGCCATGGCATCAGCAAATGCTTGACGCACACCAGGTCACAGTTCTTATGACAATTTTAACAAAATTTTATATAGTAACAAGTCCATGGACATGGACAACATTACGTGTGGAAAAAATCGATGCACGCGTGCGCAAATGTTGTCGGAGTTTGACGACTGATAAAGGTAAGATGCATTCTAAAAACCTGGACAAGTGAGGTATGAAATGATAGCTGAGAACATGCTCAATGCGATAAGCAATTCAAAAAGGCATATAACGATCCACAATATTATATTTTTGATTAAAAAATAAGTCCTTACAACAGTCGTTAAATTTGTAGTACCTCCAAGTTCGATTAAGGTTTAAAAAACGCACAACAGCGCACAACCAGAGACCCAATGAAATCCCAATGAGATCAGCGACTATATGATCCTTTGACTATATGTACCGTAAGTTTTAGCTGCACCTATCTGCTCTAACACCGGTAGTGATCAATTGTATCCCGGCAGGTCGCGGTGCGATGCGGTGGCTGGCACGGGGAAGCCCCGGCAGGTCGCGGTGCGATGCGGTGGCCGGCACGGGGAAGCCCCAGCCGATCGCCGCGACGCGCCGGCTGGCGGGGTGTTTTGACCGGGTAGCCTGATCCAGCGATCATAAAGACATAAAGACATAAAGACATAAAAGATCAGTGCAACTATGAGCCACAAGGGCCCTTCTTGGTTGTACTTTGTACACTGAACCAGTTGCCCACCAAATCTGTCAATCAACCCTCCCTGGAATACAGAAAAACAAGCCCCCTATTCTTATGATGATTGTCTATGCCGTTTTTAAAGATGTTCAGTGTGTTGCTACTGACAATTGTTCCTGGCAGCTGGTTCCAGTATTCTACTACCCTGTTGGTGAAGAAAGACTGTCTTAACATTGTCCTGCTGTGATTAACTTTAATTTTGAATTGATGGCCTCTAATTGCATCATTTCTGTTAAATTCAAACATTTCCCCCGAAATATCCCTGTTCCTGACCATGAACAAATTTAAAAACCTCGATGAGATCTCCTCTCAGCCTTCTATATCTAAGTGAAAACATATTCCATTTCTTCAATCTTTCCTCATATGCCAGGTTGCGTATACCATTCACCATTTTTGTTGCCCTCTTTTGTACTCTCTCTAATAGCCAACAATCTTTCTCATAACTAGGGGACCAAGCTTGGACACAGTATTCCAAATGTGGCCTGACATATGCACAGTAAAGCTTCCTGATGACCTCCTCACTTTTGTATGACACATTCCTCTGTATCGCCCCAAGCATTCTTAGTGCCTTCTTCCTGGCTTCTTTGGTCTGTTCTGATGCCCCCAATTTTGTGTTCAAAATAACACCGAAGTCCTTCTCCTGCTGAGTCACAGATAGTACTTGGCCATCCATTAAGTATGGCGCCTTCATATGCTGCCTACCTACATGCATGACTTTGCACTTATCAAAATTAAACTTCATTTGCCATTTTTCGGACCACTTCACAAGCTCGTCTAAGTCGTTCTGCAGCAAAACCTGCTCATTGTGCCCTGTTATTGCCCTAAAGATCTTCAAATCATCCGCAAATTTCAAAACCTTACTGCTAAGGCCACATTCAATGCTATTCACAAATATAATGAACAACAGTGGCCCCATTACCGACCCCTGAGGGACTCCACTAAGCACATTTTGCCATGATGACTTTGTACCATTAAGCATTACTCTCTGCTGTCTATCTGAAAGCCACAACTCAATCCATTTTAGGATGCTACCTGCAATGCCATGGACCTGAAGCTGCATCATTAACCGTGTATGGGGTACCTTGTCAAAGGCCTTACTAAAGTCAAGATATGCTACATCAAACTGATTTCCCTGATAAAATTGTTCTGTAGCAAAATTTAAAAAGTCCAAGAGATTTGTGCGACACGATCTCCCTTTTCTAAACCCATGTTGAGTATCTTGAATCAATCTGTTTCCTTCAAGAAAACTAACTATTCTATCTTTGATAATTGATTCGAGTACCTTGCAGACTAGGGATGTGAGGCTTACTGGCCTATAATTTTCAACTTTCCCTCTTTCTCCTTTCTTGAAAATAGGAACTACATTTGCCATTTTCCAATCTGTTGGAATTTCATGTTGTGAAACTGATCTACAAAATATTATACTAAGTGGAATTGCCAGTTCCTTTTCAGCTTCTCGCAATACCCTAGCATAAATTCCATCAGGTCCTGCTGCGTTGTTTGGCTTTATTTTTCTGATATAATTGAAAACAACATCACTATCAATGAAATCAACATTGGGTATCTGATCACCTGTCACTGAACCTGTCACCTGTTCACGGTTGGCAAATTTGTCACATCCTCCACTGTAAACACTGATTTAAACTGCTTGCTCAGCTCCTCAACCACCTCACCATCATCACTCAATATAGTCCCATTTACTTCCAGTGGACCAATTGTGCTTGAAACTTTACTTAGCTTGTAGAAACTAAAGAACATTTTACTGTCCCCATTACAGTTCCTAGCCAAATCCAATTCTTTTTCCCGCCTTGCTGCTCTGGTTTTCTGCTTCACAGCATCTCTAGCTTTTTGATACGACCTTAGATTTACGATATTTGAAGCATCCTTAAATACTCTAGATGCATCTTTCTTAGCCTTAATTTATCCCCTCAAATCTGGTGTAAGCCATGCTGGCTTTCCTACCCTTCTTTTGCGCCTTTGCTTTTGGGGGACATGTCTAATCTGAATTTCCCTCAAGTAAGATTTGAACTTTTCCCACATTTCACAGGCATTTAAATCAAAAAATTATTCTTCCCATTTTATGGCACTTAAAGCCTCTCTCATGGCATCAAAGTCTGCCCTGTTAAAATTTGGAATCTTTGCCAAGTTATCCTTGATTGTCCCTGCTATTTGTACCTTAAATCTCACTATGTTATGGTCACTTCTTCCCAGAGTTTCTCCTACAGTCAAGTCTTGAACTAAATCACTTAAATCTGAGAAGACAAGGTCCAAGAATGAGCCCTGCCTGGTTGGTTCCATTACAAACTGGTGTAAGAACAAGTCCTCTTCAAGGCAAAATTAAAAAAAAAGAGAACAAGTCCTCTTCAATCTCCGCTGTGCAACAAATTTCCCCTAACTGACGAGGCGACTAAGTCGAGATAAGTCACGTAGAGCGTTTCTCATGGCAGGGGAGTTGTCCTTGCCTGTAATGGTATGGTCAGTGTGGTTGGATTTTGCGTACAGTGAAAATGGAGGTGCTTGTCAGCAGAGAGGAATTAGTGGACTTGTTAACCAGTGCAAAAGCGTTTGGGCGTGGAAACTATTATGCTCATATATTTACTTATAGTTTGCAGTTGGTTATGGAGAAAATCCCTCAGGACTACCTCCCGATTGAGTCGTCGATTGTGGACACGAAAAAGGCGACCGACTGGATCATCAAGAACTAAAAAGGAAAGTCGGTTAAGTGTGAGCGAGCCCAGGGTAAATTCAGAAGTCAGTTTGCGACTTATCTTTCGGGAGATGAGGTGTTCTACGTGTCCCTAAAGCGTGGTGACCACGTCATGAGTGATGATGAAGCTAGGACCCGCCTTGATGACGAGGCCGTGAAGGGAGCGCGAGGGCGACCAGGTAGAATCTACGATCAGCTCAGCGCCCGTTCTCAGCGTCGGGCGTCCTCAAGAGTTGCTCAACAGCACAGTTCTCTGTAGCTCGTGGAGGCTGCCAGGCAAAGTGCTTGTGCTGAGGGCATGAAGGACGCGGCTTTCGTGCTACAACAGGTGGGGGAATAACCGAATCGGCCCAGCAAGATTCGCCGGGCTCTCAGAAGCTTTACTGTGAGCCAACCCGAGCACGTGTCAGGAGACCGGGCGGTGGCAATGTGTGTGTCAGCTGACTTGTCTGTGCACGGCTACCGTATGGTCCGCCGAGTGACGAATGATGCGGCGAAGACAGACATCCTGCCTGCCTATGGAAAGGTGCATGAGGCCAAGGTAGAGTGATATCCAGCAGTCAACAGCATGCAATTCACCGAGACGTCAGTTCTCCTGGATCATACATCAGCTCTCTACAGGCTCTCCTGGATCATACGACGCAGCGGCTGGTGGCATGTCTGCCGTCTGTTGCCCGTACGGACTCAGCTTCACCTGCCGACCAGCAGTCGACGTCATCCAGCACCTGCACTTCGGCCGTGCTTCACATCAAATGGGAATTTCACGAGGCTACAGGGCAACAGGCTACAGGGTCTTGTCGTGGATCAGCCATGTGCCAGGTAGGTAGGTACGTCTAACGACGGGAACACGGCTCGACGTGCCTTCAGAGACCCATATTTTGCTTGTGTGTCATATCTTAGGGATGTATTTTGGAATAATTTCAGCCACTTCAGACAAGGAGATCTTGGATCTATCCTGCGGAGCAATTATTAGGTCACAATTACAGTGCAGAATGCTCGCATAGCAAACGCTAACTAATAATTATCCAATATATGAGTGCCCATGGACTTCGCTTATGACGTCATTATGATGTCACTATGCATGACCGGACGTCGATCGTTTAAAACGAGATACACTAGATACTCATGTAGGTGTGTGCACAATTTGAGCTGACTACCTCAATTGGTTCCAGAGATATTTCGCGGAAACAAAATGAGGGGAGGAGAATGTTCCCTTCACTCTCGTAGGTATTACCTCTGAAATTCCTGGGTTAAGCAATCTTTAAGACAATGGAGCTTCTCCATATGTTCGAAATGTGAAGCTCTTTCGATGAAGACCAAAATCGCCCTGTAATTAGCATACTTTGTCCGCAATGATTTATGGCCAGTTTTTCCCTCGAGTTATCACAGTGTGCAGTGGCACGGAACATTCTGATATTGCACAGCAAAAGGCACATGTGCCATTTTACTGGTTGACGTGCCGTACCACTGCGCCAGAAAGTGGCAGCTCTAGTCGAGAGTACGAGCATCGCAAAAAGGGGACCCCCGCCAGTTACTCTAAGAGACCACATGCTAAGCCGTGCCGTTCTTTTTCGCGGTCGCAAACAAGGGGGTGGCAATGTGATACGCTCCTGAGCGTGCGAGGGTTACAGTTAAGCGAACCAAAAGTGTGGTAAGTGCTGAACGATTTTGAATGATGCTTCCCCATCAGCCTCCCCCCAAAGGAGGAATTAATCCGCCGCCTTTACCGTATCCTGGCTAGCGCAGAAGTGTACCAAATCAACACGTAGTTAGGTAGATTGTTTCAGCAAAATATTATCCACACCTGTGGCAAGCTCGCTTCATGTCAGACTAAGCCTGACCCAGTCATGGGCAATAGCAATCAGCTGCTGGGGTGTCGTTTAGCCACATATATGACGCATGTGGCGATTGTGATCGATATCAGTTTTTATGTGTTCACGCGCCAAGTTCACCAATTACGGTGCAGAATTGTTGTGACAATATAAAAAATAGCTTTCGTGAAACGCAACTCTATGCAACACAGATGTATTAATATTCACTTATCAAATCCTTCCCACGGGAGCTTCGCTGGCGTAGCAGCACGTGCGCCCTATATTATTTTCAACCGGTGAATTTGCCTGAAGAAAGTCGCCGATTGATCGATGGTTTTCGAGGGCGCTTTGACAAAAGCTATTTGGCTATTGTCACAAAAATGCTGCACTGTAATTGGTTCAATTGGTGCGTGCACAGATGAAAAACTGATATCGATCACAATCGTCACACGCATCATACATGTAGCTAAACGATGCCACAGCAGCTGACGCTATTGTCCAACCTAGCTCGATAGGCCTGGCCTGGAGTGACGAGTTAATTGCACGATAGAAAATATTCGCCTAATACCACGCGCTTTAATAATGTCAGCTTGAAGAAGAAAAACGAATATGTATTTAGGTTGCTGTCATATGGAATGAATAAATGGTGACATCCGAAGAAAAAAAGTCCACGGAGAAGGTTGATTACACAGTGGTGCCGGCACCCGATCACGAATCTTGTAATTAGTCGTGTCCGTCTACGCATGACTTTGGCTAGCATGCTCTGATGTCGGTATAATCTCGGATCTAAACTTTTCCCTAGAAAATAGACTACGTTTATTTTCGGCTCGCCATTTTGTCAGCCTAACCGAAAAATAATTGAACTTCAGATTAGCTTGAACAAATGTCCGTCTAAGCAGGAAAGCGGATACAAATACCTGGCATTCAATATGCTGCAATGCATGATGCAACAAATAAACATTGCTGAACACGTAAGCAAATCTTGATTGTTGAATTAAATTAAAAGAGCTACGTCACCGCCAGGTATGCCTAGCAGGTCTGTGATGTTTTTCACGCCGAACGTCCACAAATATCAGTTCACTTAAAATGTGATGCACCCTTTTGATAGTCGAATTTGATCGGTAATCAGATGCTTCAGCGTCTGAATGCAATAGTCGTGAGAGTAGATTTCCACACAAGTCATAGTGTAGCGATCACAGCCAAGTGAATTTTGGAGTTATGCTGTTTACATATGCGAAGGGACCTGAATTATGGTGACTTAACAATACCCTTCTCAAAGATGACTTTTCATTTGCAGTGTGCGTGCAGAGATAAAAAGTGAATAATGCTAACGACAGCGTATACGGGACAATGCTTACGGTTTCGATTTGAAGCTAGAAGTGATCACGAGTGCCATTCGAGCGAGTGGCATCAGAAGCAGTAAATACAAAGTCACACAGAGGAGAAAAGAAGAAATTATATAAAATGACTAATACAATATGTAACTGACTGCTTTTGTCTCCAATTCTACCGATGAATTTCAAAGCAGACACGGAACTGTTCGTTATCGAGCAAATGCATTCCAAGAACAAAAAAGCTTGACCTGCTAGTTATGGTCTATATTGAGAAAGGGAAAAGCAGGGTTGGATACCTGCCAAATACTTGTGTATGTGCCCCCAATAAATGCTAAGGACACATCAATGCTTTGGAAACAGATGACGGGCAACTAATTTCCGACAACGGAGACGTTCTTGGATATTGGAACGCATCGTTTAATGAACTATATGAGTCTACATGTCATACAGATAATAGCTATCGGCGAATCAACGACAATCTGACTTCTATAGATTTCCCCAAATTAACCAAAATGGAAAGAACTCCTGCAATGGTCGTACTGCAAGAGAAGACTGTCTACATGTGCTTAAGGGTACGATGAATAGCAAAGCTACTTCGGCTTCTGCATTTTTGAAGGAATTTTCCCTTTTCTTCCGGTCGGGCCTGGGGAACATGATCGTAGAATACATAAATGAAGCAAAAGGAAGAGGAGTGTTTTCATAGCGCATCGTCGTGGAGTGGTAACATTGATAGCAAACAGGGTGATCGAAAGCGTATTAAGAATAGATCGATTTGCCTACTATATAGTTTTTAAAATAGTGGCTAAGGTTCTCGTCAAATATAATGAGGAGTGTCGTGGAAAGCACATGTATAATGGCATTTGAGATTAAACGGGCTCAGTTAGAGTAAGATTTATTGGTTCCACCCTGCGAACTCTACCGGATGTTATTAAATACTGCGAACGTGATGACTTGGAGAAATAGGAGAAGCCGGGTTTGGTCCGAACAGTTAAGCTTTTCGTGTTTTCCCAGACCACTACACGAGGTATTCCAGCTGTTGATGCGTTGATTAGTACCTTGTACGTTTGGGGCTTGTTTTCCAACACAAAAATGAAATATTTGAGAGCAAATATAGTATGTCCTATCAGTTTTTGTAAGACATAAAGGTCTAGGGGGTACGCCCGCGAAAGGGGTAATATCGCCCATGCATTTAGTGAAGTTCCCTTTACCCATTTAAAGTCATATTATTTTTCCCAGAGGCTCATTTGATACCAAGATGACGACGATTATCTCCGAATTACGAGTCCTTTTAGGCAAAATGTGGCATATTTAACAGCGTAAAGCACGGATGAGGTTATACAATTCGTAGATGGTACGAATTAGTTTTTCTCGGAATCGTAGAAAACCATTAGGTTTATCTTTTGCTTGTGCTTGCAATGGAATTATGGTATTACGCTCACGTCGTACTCTCTCCGGACCGGGGTGAGGCTCCCTCGAGAGCCCCGCCCCACGTCCTCAGGTTTTTCCGGGATAGCTGCCGAATGAGTAGACACAGAGATACGAAACTGTAGTACCTTCGTATACATCTGTTTTGCATATCTTCAACAAATTTCAGGCCACGATGGTTGGTCATTGATTCAAGATGGGCAAAATAGAGAAATGTTCCCAAACCTTCAAAGAGCCATCATTCGGAGTAGTTACAACATATCAACGCCAAGCTCAGACCATGCTGTTCTTTCATCAAAGCGTACAACTGTGTGTAATTAGGGGCGTTTGGAATCGTTTAGAGGGGCGCCATTTCCTCGGATAGGAACAACTGTCAAAGTCCATAGGGGGGGGGGGGGGGCACCTTAGACTGACAATTTGTTGAGCTGGGGAGGTTGAATGAGTGACCGGTACATACCAAAAGGGCATCTATTCCTCTCAGGAGGCTCTTTTCTTCTAAAGCCGGTACATATTCCTCTGATAGAGACATCTTTTGCTTTAAAAAATATGCTAAGTGGGTAGGGGACATGGTGCATTGCAGCCTATCGTGGGTGCTTTTCCCGGTCAGAGGGTCGCCACACTTCCATGGATGTGGGTACATGCCCAAGTGTCCTTCCCTCTATTTCGCGCCTCTGGTGCGGGGTAACCCCGCGAAGGCGAGCAGCGTCATCCCGATATCTCCAATAAACTTCGAGAATATGTCGATTTTGCAGTGGACATATTGGCGTAAAAATTTTCCTTGCTCTTAATTCTAGAACCCATAATGTTGCTGATGAACACGTTGAGCTTCGCAAGCTGACATTCTTGAAACTCACAGATATTGATAAGCATGGTGTGTTCTTATATCAGCATACCAAATTATGGATAATGCAATATTATCCATAGAATTCCAGTTCAAACGAGAAGTTTGCATTTACTTTGCGTTTCGCGTGCGACTTTGAAAAAACAGTCAGCTGAGCTTCTTCCTTTGTTTAAACCCGAAATTCCTGAAGGTTCTGTGCTTTTTTTAAAGACTTCGCGTAGCAATGGTACATCTGCTATAAACCGCAAAGAAACATTGGAAGATTCCTCTGGTTCAATTTGAAATTATACGAAGAAACCACATAAAATGCGCCGAAACCGGCGTGTCTACGGAAAATCCCAATGTGTACGTGCACAAGTAGGTGTCCTATTGGAAGGCGAGAACAAACAAAGAAAATAGAAGAAAAAACAATAACTGAAACAAACAACCGAAAATTACATCGCTCGGATTACATCTTGTTTCGATCATCATTAGCGGGACACATTTTCGCACACAATTACAGGTCGATCCGACAAAATTTAGAGGTCGTTACAAATGTCGCTGTTTGTCACCCCAACTTACAAGGTGTATATCTAAGGATCGTGGCCCACTGCAACGTTCTAAATAAGATAGCTAGAGAAATGACCTCAACACATTATGTACATTCAAGTTTCGTGTTTTTTTTGTATGCCTAAAAGAGTTGTACGAGTTACGATTGCTAAGTTATCCGCTTGTAGTTGCACCCCGGCGCGATGTCGTGAGCACGTTCACAAAACATGCCCCAAAAGTCGGCACATGAAGTGAGGTTTCTTCGGGGCTAAACCGGCTGCCGATATCCATTGTGCCCAACAAGAAGCATGCCATGGGGAAAGCTGTCCGACTTTATCCATGACCGTTATGCACACTTTTTGCCTGAGCATTGCAGGTTGTCACTACCTAGAACGAGGGTCTAAAACCCAGCGGATAACTTAGCAATTGAAGTCATACAACATTCACAGGTTCACCAAAAACCGACCAAACTTCGATGTACATAATGTGCTAATGTCGTTTACTTAGCTCGTTGTTGTAAAAAAGCTGCCACGGGACCATAAACCTTTTGTTTAAAACCCGTCAGCTACGATAGCAAAAAGACTGCTTTTGTCGCCACCTCTAAAATTGATCGGATCGACATGCAATTGTGCATGCATTCTTGCTTTGCCAAGGCTAATTGAAGTAAGATGCATCCCGAAGGATTTGTTTTGCTTGATTGTTAGGGGCACACTCTAGTGCACAAGGGACGGGGTCTAAAGTTGTTCATGTTCAGTTATTGCTACTGTCGTCCAGTATTCATCATTTTCAATTACTTCTGTAGTTTTTCATGTCTTCCATTTCCAAGTTCAACGTGAAGTGCTATAAATCCGAAGAGAAATGGGGCCATATGCATGTGTTGAGTTTCCTACATGTTTGGTGTAATCTCAGTCCGACCACCTATACCTCCGCCCCATCAACACTTTGTTCTCTCAACATGGGACCATGTGAGGAATGGTAAAGCAAATTGGCAACACACATTGCCTCCATGCATTGGGTCCCACCAATAAATTATTTCTTCTAACTTCTCCATCCATGATTTTGGGTGTAGGTTGCGGTGAAAATGGGTTCGGTTTGGCCCCTGTCAATTGGTCAGCTGTATCCTCCAGTGAACTGGACCCACCCAAGTGTTGGCGACAGGTTTCCACCGCTGTTATCAAATACCGCATTTTCCAGAAGTTGATCAGACCACACCAAATAATATCAGGTGAAGCCGGATCCAAAACACCCCGGCGGTGGCGAGGTCTATGATAAAAGCTAACAATGGTGATAAATTGCACGACTAAAATATAAAACGACAAGTTCGCTACAAATTCAAATCAAACCCATATGGAGCAAAGTACATTTTCTACGCTCCTGACCAAAACCACTTCTATGTTTTGAGATAGGTGTTTGACATTTAAACTTTCACCGGACCCATATCCCTTGCGGCTCGCGGAATTCCCAGAGCTGAAACCTGGCTACGCCATTGTGAATGCAGCTCTCTCGGAAAATGACAGAAGCGAGCATGGACTGGGCTGAGAAGAGGGGCATGTGGATTGTGGAGTAGTACTTCGATATTTTTTAGGCTATTTTCAGTCAAAAAGTACAGTTATGGTCTTAGCGTTAGCATTCACGATATTGTAGGCCCTAACTTTTTTTTCTCTTCAGTGGTATAAATTTTACGGCATCTGCGAGGGAAATGACCCCCCCCCCCAAATTCCACAATTTGGGATAGGACCTGGACAATTTTCGCTCAAAAGCGACCTGAGTACAATAACTTTTCAGTCAGATACTGTGCCTCGCAATCATTTGTCCTACCACAACTTTGCACATCAGGCTACGAGCCCATGCTTTTTGGGGGAGAGCGGTCCTATGCTAAGGAACCCCCATCAGTGGTACTAGGATATTTAGACGCCACACAGGCGATTATCACAGACACAAAAGACCGCATAGACGCACCAATCATGACATAAGACATACACACTGCTCTCGGATGTCAAATGGAGTTCTCGTTGCTGACCGTCAGGCGACAGTCCTCGGTATTCACGATAAACATGTATGGTGAACATGAGACAATACACACTGTCCTAGGTTCCCTCGATGTCCTCGGTATTCCAATTCACACTGGAGGCCAACGATTGGATGTTTCCTCCCAGACCGACCCTCCATCTTACTCGGCAGATCTTGCTCTATCGCAGATAAGAAATCGATGCTTCTCCAATGGAAACTAAAGGGTGTCCTCGTTAGTGACTGCCAGGCTGTCACTGACCTCGCTGTCCTCGCTGCAAGGGTGTCCTCGCTAATCACGGTAAGCACGTGGTGTCTCTCTCTGTGTGTGTATTCCCTAGAAGCTACTTGCCAAGCTGAAACTCTTTTTCTTATGTAACTTCATCTGTTATATTGGAAGGTTACCTGTTGATGATGATGTATAATTAACAAACAACAAATGCGAGACTCCTCCCATTTGGTGGAACAGATTAGTTGACTTCTGATGCCACTGTCCAACTTATTTGCCGTTATGAGCTGTACGTCAGGTCCTCCGTTGCGCAATGTACATCCATGGAGTGGAAAGCATGAAATGCCGCACGTTTTATCAGCCAAGATGCTAACCGTGTTGTTGCAATACATTTGTGGATTACTAAAAAGCATGGCCGGTAGTTTCCTTTCCCGATGTCTTGCTTTGTTAGTATGCACATATAATGATGGGTATCAGGCATCATCCTCTTCGCATCAGCTCTTACTTACTGGAGAGACTTCATTCATGATGATCATTTCAGTGAGTTTGCATTTCAATGAGCTGTCAAGTGTGTGATTCTTTCATCGTACCCGACAGTTTTAGTACATTTGGGAGACCTTGCCCCCCCCCCCCCCTCGCATGTTGGTTTTCCCAACTCCCAATCAGAGGCGCAGCCAAGAGGACGCCCATATGTTTTGGTTTTTTTTTGGGGGGAGGGGGTGCTCGCCACGGTACTCGCCCAGGGTGTCGTGTTACTGGCGGACACCTCCACACAGCCACAGGCCAACGGGACACAAAGGGCCACGCTTTACTTCTGCACCATCCACAGAGCCAAAATACGGGGATCTGAGGGTCCCACAGCCAGGGCCACGCGAGCCGCCACACCCTTTCACAGTGCCACGGCAGTAAGTGACACAGGGAAGAAAAAAGAGTGAGCTAATATCAACATGAACAAGTTATAGAAAACGAAGCATTCATGATATTAGCATCTCATGATTGCTCTGCTGATGACCATTTCAAATCGGGACATGTCAAGGTCAAACCTCAAGGCTAAATATCCGTTTGACCTCTTCGATAGCCTCGCGATTGGTTGCTATGCCTTCAAGTTGCATAAAATGGGAGTCATTTGACGTGATATGTTTCACTGTATCGGAAAGTTGAGAAATCGGTTCAAAGGTCAAAAGTCAAAATGATTTCTTTGGTCGCCTCGTAATTTTTTCCTCGCCCTAACCTATCACCATCTGGTATCAAGCAATAGCCGGCGGTGCACCTCGAGTAACATTTCAAACCGAATCTTGTCAATGTCAAACGACAAGATCGAAGGTTAGCCTAAATTGCTCGAAGTCCTCGTGCCTCGTCGCTATGTCTTCAATTTCCATCAAGTGGGAGTCATTCGACGTGCCGTGAGATACTCTAGCAGACTGTTCAGAAATCACATTAACTTTAAAGTCAATGGTCGAGCTCGTTTCTTCGGTCGCCCCGCGTTTCTTGGTATCAAAAGATAGCCCGTGGGCAACCATCGAGCAACATTTAAACTCGGGACATGTCAGGTCAAGTCTCAGGTCAAGGTTAGTTATATTTTTTCAAAGTCCTCGCATTTCGTCGCTATGGCTTCAATTGGAATTATGTGGGTGTCATTGGACGTGGCTTGCCGTACGGTATCAGAATGTTGAGATATCGAAATAATTTCAAAAGGTGTCGAAGGTCCGCTGTGTGTACAATGATTGAGTGTAATAGGAATAGGAGGATCAAATCTGTTTTTGTTTGCAGTCGTTGTGATAGCAGGCACTCATCCTATATGACTAGGAGCTCCCCCAAGAAATCCCGTCATAACCTGCACGGACGGCGCTCTCATCGCTGGTTTTTAATTTACACGGCCACATTGCTGTTCTGACATGTAAAATGTACATGTAAAATGTAAATATTTTAATGGACATGTAAAATGTAAATATTTTTCAAATTGTCCGCTTTCCTCCTAATGGTTCAACGGAAGTTGTCAAATTTGGAAGAGAAGCCACATGTTACTGCGCACAATTTTATAACCAGCCGAAGTTCATAACCACGAGAGAGCAATGCTGTAATCAGGGGTGGATCCAGGAATAGTCATGGGAGCACTTGTCTGGAGGGGCGCCATTTCTTTGGAGCGGCGCCACTGCGAAAGCACCTGGAGGGGCGCACCTCTGGCTGCAAAATTCGAGGGGGCGGGATGCACTCGGCCCTTCCCAAAGGGGCGCCTTTCCTTCCAAGGGGTGCCTTTTTCTTTCATAAGGGTGTTTCTGATTGTAAAAATTCGAGCAGGTACACTGGAACCTTTTCAGAGAGGCGCCTTTTCCCGGCCTGAGGGACGCCACCTTCCACGAGGGGCACATGCCTTCAGTGCCACACCCTTTATCCGCCCTGGTTGTCATTGCATCGAAATATGTACCCGTAAAACAGGAAAGCATGGGAGAGGTGAGCAAGGAAAGCAGTATGCCCATATTTGCTACAAGAAAACCATCGTCCAATAGTTTATGTTTTTCCTGCTACAAGTGGGCAACGCTTAGCATACTTACAGCATGGCTCTATGGTGATGTGAAATCGAGCCCAGCACATACGACATGAAGCCAGATGTTCACAGGCAGTGATAAAGAGGGAGACGTACTGATTTTGCCGAACTTTTTGTCCGCAAAATATAATTTTTAACAATGGAAAATATCAAAACCGGACATTGAAAAAGAAGGGGCTGAATTACTTGATCTTTATTTGGGGGGACAGGGCTACCCCTATATCCTGTCTAAGCTTTCCGCGTCCCTGGTTTGTCCCCCCCCAATTTCGTAACTGATCAACAACCCTTTGACTGAAGACCTGTTGTCGCTTAACCATGGATCATGTACGCCTGGATTGGAAATCAACAGCTGTTTGCGTATCGGCCCACCCAGCTGAGGGTAAGTAAAAACACGGAAACGCGGCCGGTTTTAGGCCGTGCGCCTATGGGAGTTCAGGGTACGCATTTCGTATAGGGATTTTTTTTCCAATTGATTCAGCCATCCCAGGAAGATTGCATCAGCCTTTTATGATACATAATTGATCAAGGAACCTTACCGTTCTTTCCTTATTGATTTATTACGCTCTGTTCAGAAGTTGTCGTGATACGAAGTAAAGAAATTTGTTAGAGGGAGGCCACCTCGCCCCAAGGGTCGGCCCACCGATGTTGATACCTTGATGATCTTCATCTTGAATCTTTATCTTGATCTTTAAATGATTGGACGGGGCAAAGTACATGAAGGCAATGGGCAGACCGAAATACATTTTGGGGCACAAATTCCATTGGCTCCCATGCAGGAAGTTGAAATAATTGCGGGGCTGGGTTACGCAAACATTGAGGCGGTAGTTCCTGTTCTGTGTTGGACTTTTGGTGTTCAAATCTGACACCTCTAAAGCCCGGCGGCTACGCTCGCCTGACCGGACGGCAGGACCTGCCGACTGCCCGGTCACGCTCAGTCTCCAATAGAGTCACCCGGCGAGAGCTGCAGCGTTTGTGTCGTGGTACCTCAGCACAAGAATCGTATACACACTCCGCACCAAATAACATCGTAACATGGCGCGGTCGGTAGGACGAAAAAATTTGGTGAAACTGTGATACGGGAAAATTCGACGTGCGATCAGTGATTATTTGCGTACAGTGCGGGAGTCGGTGGCGTCAGTGAGAGAGCGATAATTTGCCGCACCGTGCAGAGGTAGGCTGACAAGTGATTTTGTGTGTCGTGATCCCCGCTGTGTTTCTGTGCCTGCACGAAGATGCCCGATCCAGGCTCCAAATCGGAATCCGCAGAATCTTCAACGGAGATGCTCACCCGCCTGCTCCAGCAGCAAATGCAGATTGCTGCCCGCCGTGATGAGCAGATGACCCGTATCAACCCGTATCAACATTCCTGCAGCGGGAACGCCCATTCCCAGGCTCCATTCTACGGCTTCACTCATGGAGTTTGAGGCTTGGAAAAAGAAGTTCGGGGGCTGTCGCTTGCTCACCCACATCGACGAGATATCGCCACCGGAGCAGAAAGCGGCACTCCTCGCCGTCCTAGATGACGACTGGGCACGCGTCGTTCGCTTTGGCCTACCGATTTCGGCCGACGCCAGCATGGCTGATGTCATCCAGTCCATGCACGCCTACCTCCGTCGACAACGCAACGTCGTCATCGACAGACGGGATTTCAGTTCGAGAATGCAGGAGCCGGGCGAATCTGTCGACGAATATGTGTGCGCGCTGAAGGAAATAGCCGCATGCTGTGACTTTTGTGAAAAGTGCATCAACGACAGATCTCGTGACCACCTAGTGCTTGGAAGCAGTGATAATGAAGCGCGTCGACGCATACTCGAAACACCCGACTTGACATTCGAGAAGGTACTGGACATCTGTCGAGCTTCTGAGTGCGCGTCGAACAACAGCTCTGTGATCCGGGGCCCCGCCAATGTCAGCAGAGTGTCGCGCTACAGACGTGACCGCAGCCGCCGCCGCCCCGGCGGTGTGGAGCAGAGGCCCGCTGCCACCTGTGGGCGGTGCGGTGCGACGCAGCATCGTAACGCCAGAGATTGCGCTGCGCTCACCCGCACCTGCAACCTGTGCCACGCCCGCGGCCATTTTGCAGCCGTCTGCAGGAACCGGGCGGCGCGCGGTGCCGGCAGCCCAACCCGCGCCCGTCAACGGAGCACCAGCCGCGCGGACAGCGCCACCTATACACACAGCGCCGCTCGCGGCCACCGAGGAAGGCCAGCTTCCAGACCTCGCCGCCGCATGGGAGCAGTCTCCACAGACGCAGAATACAGTGACGACAGTGATGAACTGAAACAGATAGCAGCATTGATGAATGTGTACGTGTCTGATGTACGCCTTCAGGGCATCTCGTCGAAGCGGTCCCCGCAGATAAATCTGCAAATGCAACACCGCGACGGACGCAGTGCGATCAGTACCTGGACACCAGATACCGGCGCAGAAATTTCTGCGATATCGCGAAAGCACGCGGAAGAAATGGGGGTCAACCTGACCCACCTGACTCCGTCTACAACGACGCTCTGGACGGCGGATGGCAGGAAGATGCGCTGCATGGGCACCTGCGACCTGACCCTGCAGCTGGGAGACACCGTGTGCACAGTGGAAGTGTCGGTGCTGGAGTCACTCCACTCACCACTCCTCTCGTGGCACGACTGCGTGAAGCTGGGCATCCTGCCAGCGAATTTTCCGCAGCAGATCTGTCGCCTGCAGACCGGGAAAGCTGCAATTCAACCGAGAACTCAGCGTTCGTCGTCCGCCTGCAGCAGAATCCCCGTAGCAACACAGCGATGCAAAACTACGTCCCGCGCACCGGCGCGTTCAGCCACCCGCAGCGGGAGTGCTCCGGCAGCAGCTGGGAGGAAACCTGACCCCGCGCGTGCCAGCCGACACCGATCAGCCAGTCCTGGCGACAGCGCAGGACCACCCGCTTGGATCCTGAAATTCAAGCGTGAAGGAGGTGGCACACCGTCCGCACAGGAGCGTGAGAGGCATTTTGAAGCTCTGAAGGCCGAGTTCCCGCGCGTGTTTGACGTGACGTCAGCTCTCCGGGAAATGGTGGCAGAGCCGATGAAGATCGAGCTCACTGAATACGCGGTCCCGTATGCCCTGACCAGCGCACGCAACGTAGCGTTCTGCTGGAGGGATGACGTGCGCCAGCAGATAGATGAGCTCTTGGAGCACAACATTATCGAGCCTGTGGACTACCCGACCGAGTGGTGCCACGGCTTCGTTCCTGTGCCAAAGATGGACTCCGACGGCAAAATATCCGGCTGCCGTCTCACGGTGGACTTTACCAAACTCAACCGTTTCGTGAAGCGGCCGCCTCATCCCGCGAGAACTCCACAGGACGCGGTAGCATCGATCTCAACCGGTGCCATGTACTTCACCAAATTGGACTGCAAGGCCGGATATCACCAGGTCGCCATCAGAATGGAGGACCGCGACCTCACGTGTTTTATAACGCCGTGGGGGCGGTATCGCTACAAGCGGATGCCTATGGGTGTCACACACTCCGGCGACGTGTACAACCGTCGCCGGAGTGACGCTGTGTTTGGTGTGACGCTGTGTTTGGTGACGTCGCCAACACAGTGAAGGTGGTGGACGATGTGCTGTCCTGGGACGACGTCTACACCACGCATCTTCACCACATCTGGACGGTGCTGAAGAGATGCGACGACTACAGCGTCACACTCAACCCAGCGAAATGTCAGTTCGCTGAAGAGAAGATCGACTTCTGTGGGTTTACCGTCAGTACTGACGGCTACACGGTGGACATGAAGAAGGTCCGGGCCATCCGAGATTTTCCGCAACCCAGCAATATCACCGATTTGCGATCGTTTCTCGGACTTGCAAATCAGCTGGGATCGTGCTCAGCCGAGATCGCGATGGCTGCGGAACCGCTGCGGCAGCTGTTACGCCCCCGCAACGCCTGGCTGTGGACCTCTGTACACAGAGAAGCGTTCCAGAAGGTGAAGGAGGCGCTGGTGTCTCCACCTATCCTGGATTTCTTCAACCCGAAGCGGCGCACGATCCTGGAGACGGACGCCTCACGTGTCGGCGGACTTGGATTTTGTCTCCGCCAGCTCGATGACATCGGAAGATGGCGCCTCATCCAGTGCGGGTCCCGTTTCCTGACTGACGTGGAAACGCGATACGCCGTGATCGAACTGGAGCTGCTGGCCTTGACATGGGCGTGCAAGAAAGCCGACGTGTACATCAAAGGCATGCAGCAGTTCGAAGTACTCCTGGACCACCGGCCGCTCATCACCGTGTTAAACACGAAGACACTGGCGGAAATAGAAAATCCGCGACTGCAACGCCTCAGGGAGAAACTCATCCCGTACAACTTCGTCGCCAGCTGGAGGCAGGGAAAACTCCACATCATTCCGGACGCGCTCTCACGCGCGCCGGTGGACGACCCCTCGGCGGATGACGAAGAGGCGGAGCGCGACGTTG
Source organism: Ashinkailepas kermadecensis (assembly GCA_034440615.1). Taxonomy (NCBI): domain Eukaryota; kingdom Metazoa; phylum Arthropoda; class Thecostraca; family Neolepadidae; genus Ashinkailepas; species Ashinkailepas kermadecensis. Next base: position 172,421 of record JAOTOM010004211.1, read on the forward strand.
GACACCACATCCGGAGCCTGCTCGCTCGTCTCACGTCCGACGTCGGAGAAGACGGCTTCAGCCCGTTCAAAGACGCAGCCCTGGATGAAGTGCGAGCCGCCGCTGCGAGAGATCCTGAAATACTCGCACTCAAGGACGCGATTATGAACGGATTCCCGGAGCATCGGAGTCAACTGGACCCCTGGTGCAGCCCTACTGGAGCTGCAGAGACCGTCTCGCCGTCGAAGACGACCTCATCGTCTGCGGCCAGCGCCTGGTGATCCCCAAAAGTCTGCGACGGACCACACTGGAGCGGCTCCACACAAGCCACCAAGGCATCGAGCGCACCAAACGGCGCGCGCGCCAGGTTGTCCACTGGCCACAGCTCGAGAAACAAATCGACGATTTTGTCGCCGCCTGTGCAGCGTGTCAGCGCCACCTGCCCAGCCTGCAGAAAGAGCCGCTGGTCGCGGAAAAAACACCGTCTCGTGTTTTTCCAGCTGTCTCCGCTGAATGTTTTTCCTGGGCCGGATATACCTACTTAGTCTATGTGGATAGGCTCAGCGCCTGGCCGTTCGTGTTCCACATCGTCGGAGATGCATCAGCCAGAGCCCTCACGCGGAGCCTCCGCAACATGTTTTCGGCCACCGGAGTGCCTCAGACTCTGAGGACCGACGGCGGCGGACAGTTCTCGGCGCGACACACGCGAGACTTCCTGAAGCGGTGGGGCGTGGAACATCAGATCTCCACCCCTCGCTACCCCCAATCCAACGGTCATGCAGAATCAGCTGTAAAAAGCGTCAAGAGGCTCGTCCAGAAGTCTACCAGACACGGCGACCTCGACACGGATGACTTTGCGCACGGCCTGCTGGAGTTGCGCAATACTCCGCGAGCAGACGGCCGTTCACCTGCGCAAACTCTCTACGGCCACCCCATCAGATCAGCCGTAATAGCGCACCACCGCGCGTTCGCCACGCAATGGCAGCAGGCTGCCGACGTCTGCGACGCCAAGGCGGTGCAGCTGCAAAAGCGGACCGAGGAGCACTACAACGCGACAGCGCGGCCACACCCGCCTCAGCAAGACCGGTGTGTGGGACCGCACCGGCACCATCACTGCTGTCGGGGAGAGGCGCGACTACATGGTCAAACTCCCGAGTGGTCGCCTACTCTGGCGGAACCGACGGTTCCTGCGGCCTCAGCGTGCCTTCATCGCCGAGACGGCGGCCCCTTCAGCACTATCAGCCGCGCATCCGAGCCCACATACGCGGCAAGCGTCCGAGCCTACACTGCCGCCGCGAGTAGCACCACCCGCACTGCCCCGTGAGACGCCCGCAACATCTGGTTCATCAGCACAGTCGGCAGCTGGCATGCCCGCGGCACCGACCCGGACAGAGGGAGCACCAGAACTGCGGCGCAGCACCCGACGGCGGCAGCAGACCAAACAGCTCTCCGTCAGCTGGGGAACGAAAACCTACCACATGATGCCAGACGTCTGAACCAGTCTGTTCATAACCGATCCGACTGTGAACTGGTCGGGAGAGACGCGGCGATTTCATGTCGCATGAATTGCCCTTCGAGTGGATGGTGTACATTCTTTGAATATTTTTTACGACTCAGTGCATTACCTATCCGCGATGTTCATCGCTACTGTGTCGCAGCGCGATAGTGTTGTCAGCAAGTGCGTTAGCGTGACATTATTCAGTGTGAGCTGATTGTTTTCTGCAGGACATGATTTATTTGCCTCGCTCACAGTGGTTTCCGTCGATGCCGTCGATGCCGACGAGGTTTGCGATACATTTTATATGGCGTCCGATATAATTTCTGGCACTCAAGATATTTTGCTTTCATTATTTTATCTAAGATCTTAGTCAGCCGTGCGACGTGCGACTTAGCAAATTTGTCAGACACATCTCCCTTGCTCGCCAATGTTCATGTGTCTTGGGAGGAGGTGGAATGTTGTCTTGGGGGGAGGTGTTCTGTATTGGACTTTTGGTGTTCAAATCTGACACCTCTAAAGCCCGGCGGCTACGCTCGCCTGACCGGCCGGCAGGACCGGCCGACTGCCCGGTCACGCTCAGTCTCCAATAGAGTCACCCGGCGAGAGCTGCAGCGTTTGTGTCGTGGTACCTCAGCACAAGAATCGTATACACACTCCGCACCAAATAACATCGTAACAGTTCCCACTCAAGGGTATATAAAACGACACCCCTGAGTCGAACGACTGGCAAGTGGTAGCAAATCGGCGAGAGGTAGTGGCGTTGCCAGCTAGGGTATGTTGCAAGGGCTGATCCAAGGCTGAGGAAGCGAAAGTGGCGCCCCTTATGAACCGAAGGACGCCTCCCTTGGGGGTTCCAGTGTATCCCCTCCCTCGAATTTCTCAGCGCAACGTGCTCCTCGGCCTGGGAACGGCAGTCCTCTGGGAGTCCGAACGCACGACGCGAATTTTTCGGCGAAAGGCACTCCTCAGACAAAAACAAATGGTGCCCCTCTGGGAGATCGGAGTCTACCCCGTCCAAATGTTCTGGACCAAGAGCTGCCCCTCTGGAGAAATGACGCCTCCTTGGCAATATCATAAATATGTCAGTGGTATGGTGCAGGGGGAGGGGGCTTGTACCCTCCATGGAACTTCCGCTCAATCCTCTTTGCGGATTGGTGGGTACGCACAAGTCTGTACTCTCCCATTCGGTTATGTAAACCACTCCACTGGAAAATATCAGCCACAAATCTAGAGAGCAAGGAGGGCTGGGGCGAAAGCAGAACCGCTCATTCATATCTTTGAGGGTGAAACTTCCCCCTCAATGCTTGCTTCCCCCCACCCGCAATAATTTCAACTTCTAACATGTGAGCCTATGGAATGTGATCCCCCCCCCCTATTCATTTATAGTCTGCCTATTGCCTTCATGTACTTTGCCCCCTCCGATCCTTTTAAGAAATCAACATCGGTGGGCTAACCCTTTCGCGAAATGGGCTCCCTCTCACAGACGCATTCACTTCGCTTCACGACAACTTCGGAACTGAGCGCAATAAATAAATAAGGAAAGAATGGTAAGGTTCCTTGATCAATTCTGTATCATGGAAGGCAGATGCAATCCTCCTGGGGTGGCTGAATCAATTGGAAAAAAAATTCAATACGAAATGCGTACCCCGAACTCCCATAGGCGCACGGCCTAAAACTGACCGCGTTTCCGTGTTTTTACTTACCCTCCGCTAGGTGGCAGGTTGGTGCCGTTGATACGCGCAGATCAAAGGCGCCGACGCGGAGTTTCCAATCCAGGCGTACATCATCCATGGCTTAACTGTCCTACACCTCAACTTGTCGAACCTGAATGCCTAACCCTTTAGTATCGGGGCCCTCCAATATCGTTTGGCAACCGGTGACGTCACATGGGCTGGACAATTGCTCAGTCCCATAGGCGCTCCAGCCAAACTTCCGTGTTTTCCGCACGGCATTTCGGATCTTAAGTACAATCAAAATGGGACTAAATCGGGTTTATTTCAAAGCTTGAAGAATCTTGTCCACGAATATGAGCCTTATCTTCCCCTAACACTAGGACTTTTTGCTTGGACCCGCACTGACTGCATTCATGTCCAGCGCCGAGGGAATCGCGCGGTGCCACGGGTAGTAGCAGTATGATGAGACAGATCAACTACAGATAACGGCTGAGAAGGAGGGGTAGGAGCAAGTAAGAGATAATTGTTGCAACATAATACCTCCCCACTCGGTGCAGGTGCATAATCAAGGGTTGGGGCACTGGGGGCATGTGGCTCCCATGGGAATGTGGTACCCCTCCGGCCAGGAAAAGGCGCCAACATTATATTTAGGCTAACGGCGGAGGTATCGACACTGGTTGGAATGTCACGCCCTTATCACCCATGTGCAGATACCGAACCTGCCGCTGGTTTTCAGGATTGTTTTCCAGTTTTCATTCATATGCGTCTAGACCAGGGGTGTTCTTTGATATATTTTTTAAGGGCAAATTCCCCCTCAGTGTTGGCTCTGTACTCCAATAATTTAGACTGCTAACATGGGGTACCATGGAACATGCGTCCCATCGATGTGGGGCTTCCCATTAACTTCATGTATTTTGCATCCCAATAATCTATAGCGTAATAATAAATAAGATGTATACATATATCTATCTATATATATATATATATATATATATATATATATATATATATATATATATATATATATATGCATATGCCGGCCATTGCGGAAGCATTTGAACAGGAGGGAGAGGGTTGAAACCCACTGATTTCGTTACGATGGTGATAGGCTTGACACCTTGCAGCACCAAATTAAGTTGTTCCTACTCATCTTAGCATAAAATAATGAGTACTTATAAAAAATACTGGTCCAAATCCGGCGACTATTTGTATGAGTGTTGCTTGAGCCATCTCGAAATCCGTTTGTCCCAACATGCAAATACTAGGTACGCCACTGTCCACGCTACTCTATCTAGGATGTGTGAACTTTGAGCCTTAATCACTGAAAGGGGCTTAGACCTCCAATGTAAAATCCAACCCATGAAATGTAGGTGCTTCTGTTGTTGGGGAAGGGAAGGTAGTGTGAACAGTAGGAGCAGTTCCTCCCACAACCTCAAAACACTGTAGCTTAAAGCTGTGGATTCCTTTTTCTAGCAAACATTTGGAGACATTTGGATAAAAAGCTTGACTTTCCCCTGCACCAGCCTTAAAGGCCTGTGCATAGCACTGACCATGAGTATATCCCAGAGTGAGGCCACAAGGTGACCAACCCTCTCCCTGAACTGATGAAATTGAAATTGACCTGACATTGAAAACCCAGTGTACTGAAGCCTATAATCTTGGTATGAATACATACAGCCATGTGTCAGCCCCTTTTCCACACCATTTTGGAATAAGAGAAGATCACAGATATAATTAATGCTGTTCTCCAGCATTACTACCAGGTATTCCTACCAAACGTGGAAATTATTTGCTATCTCAGAAGAATCCACCTAACTTGTCATAAAAAGAGTTGGCTTGGTGCTTTATTCATCTTTTTAGGCATGCATGGTTACAAATCCTCTTCTTAATAGCATCTTTTGCACTGCAGCTGGCCCCATTTTTCTCACAAGTGCACTCAGTGTGCCTTTTCCTTTAGGGATCATGGGTCTCTGTGAACCAGCTGATGCACGCAGTGCACCTCAAGTTACTAAGATTTACAGTTTAGGATGTGACCATGCACAAAGAATGCTCCAATGCATATGCACTCCAGTAAGAAAATGGCATTAATTATGAATGGTAATTCACAAGCAAATTGATTTGACAAAAGCATCATAGTTGGAAATGAGGATATTTCCATCAAAAGGTTAGGATAGGTTAGGTTAGGTTATTCTGCATTTAAAAAAAAACATTTCTTTTTATGTTATGCTACCTAAATAAACGCCCTTTTGGTGTTATTTTGCTCACAACCTAAAAAGTAAGTATTTGCACAGAAAGTGAGTGATCGCATCATCTTAGTCACCTTCATAAACATTGCATTTGAATGATAAATTCCAAGGATTCATAAAACACATTAAAGCATAAATTTACCGCTAAGCCTAGGTCCAATTTGGCAAATCCAGCTATGGTTTCAATTTCAATTCGTGAAACTTTAAGAGTTATGAACGATAACAGGTTGAGGGTTGTTGTATCCTATGAACTGAAGAAATTCTGCACCAAACTTAAGAGCATGTTCAATAACCTAGGAATCCAAACATCAGCCTCATATTTCAATTTCCCATGCCAACAATCAGAAACACCGTATGTCCAACCACAACAACACTAATGTCTTCGCTGCGCCACAGATGAATCTAAGCCAGGTTTTAAAACGTATTTAGAATGTTTACGTGACGTCAACGTATATACCAAAATCCTGGTATATTCTACCGTAAATCTCGCACATTCCTGCTTACGTGACTAGGGCTGGAACTAGAAAACCTACTAGATTCCGTTGTACCCTTTAGTATAGTACCCAGGTCTAACCCCTATCTGATATGATCCTCCGGACGGCTTCGAACTTGCTAACTGAATAGAATATTTGGTAAATTTGTATTAAAAGTGTTTTGGGATTTTTTTGACTTTTTTTCTCAGAATATCATGTTTATGAACGTGATTCGGAAGATGCAATCATTCGTTTTCTCCGTAAATGCTTACGTCTCGGTTAATCTTAGCGATAATATCTATAATGCGCCATATATGCCACACCGCTGTTGTTTGTTGCATAATTTATCCATCCCTCACCTGGCGCTTCTCAGACGTGATTAAAGGGACATTCAACACTTCACGCAGTTGATTCAACACTTTTTCACGTCGAAAATGCTTAATTTCCGCCTCTTTGTCACATAGGTGACACACCACTACTATTCCACACGACGCCGAAAAAAAACTAACACACAGCTTGGCTAACAGCCAGCTTCTGCTCGGTCTCGTCTTGCCTCACGACTTCCAACAAATAGCATGATAATTCATAATTAAATAGGAAAATCTAACCTAACCTAACCTAACCTAACCTTACATAACATAATACAATCTACTCTTATCTAAACTAATATATTTTAATTTAAAAACACAAGCGTAATGTTTATCGTGACGGACCGCGAAGTGATATTTAAAAGAGTCGGCTTCTGCTCGGTCTCGTCGTCTTTCCTCACGACTTCCAACAAGCAGTATGATAATTAATAATTAAATAGGAAAACCTAACCTAACGTAATACAATCTACTCTTATCTAAACTAATATAAACTCATATTATAATTTAAAAACACAAGCGTAATATTTATCGGGACGTCATCCGTACATCATGGCCGCAAGCCATGCTCTGCTTAGTTTTTTCGGCGTTCTTGTAATAGTAGTGTTGTGTCATCTATGTGGCAAAGAGGGGGAAATTAAGCATTTTCGACGTGAAAAAGTGTTGAATCAACTGCGGGAAGTGTTGAATGTCCCTTTAATCACGTCTGAGAAGTGCCAGGTGAGGGATGGATAAATTATGCAACAAACAACAGCGGTGTGGCATATATGGCGCATTATAGATATTATCCTGGATTAACCGAGACGTAAGCATTTGCGGAGAAAACGAATGATCGCATCTTCCGAATCACGTTAGTAAACATAGTATTCCGAAGAAAAAAATCAAAAAATCTCAAAACACCCTTTAAGACAAAAATACAGAATATTTCGCGTGGGGTACAGAATATTGAAGTTTCTTTGCCGTCCTTGGTGGTTTCGAACGCACGCTAAAAAAGAAGTCTCCGGGATTCTAATTTTGTCCCGGAAACATCGAACGGACCCTTACTTTTCGTGGGCATTGTCAATTTGCGGCGTTTGATGTTGGATCGAGGCGATATATACCCGTTGGATATTGCAATAGGAATGGCGACAGTAATTTGAATAAATATTGCGTTCGTCTCACATTGCTGTATACAGGAAGGATCTTTTTAGAAGCATGGCTGGAAGGGTTGTTCTTGAACCATCTTCCAAGCATACTGCAACAGTAAGTAACTACCTACATCTTACCTAGGTAGGTAGGTAGGTAGGTAGGTACCTACCTACCTACCGGCAGTGCATGTTGATATAGGTGTTTAGTTTCGTATGATTGTAGGTATGATTTAATTTTAATTAAAGAGGTGTTGATGCCTATATTGGTACCTATGTTTGCAGTGTGGTGTGTATGGCTTCAAAGATACATGGATCATGACAAATCCCAGACTGCAAAGTATGACAAAAGGCTTGACGAGGCACCAGCCACATTAAAAAATTGGTTATCTTCAAGTATTACCCCTCACACTTAATTTATATCAACATCAACTTGATATCAACTGTCAATTTATATCAACTGTCAGCTGACTGTCAGTCATTTGTTGGTGACCTCACCCAAACATAGGGTAAAACACCAAACTCAGGCCACGTTCGTTCTTCAGAAATGATGTGCTTGAACTTCAGAAACTTGAAATGGTCATAGAAAGAAAAGTTTCTGCACTAGCAACAAATGAACCCTCCTTAGGTTGTAGACACTATTTTTGGTAAATTTTTTATAAAAGGGATTTGTACTTCTTGAAATTGTTTCTCAGAATATGATGTTTATGAATGTGACTAAGAAGATGCAACCACTCATTTTTGGTGCTGATGCTTACTTTTCAATTTGAACGATGATGTCACATCAGTATGGTGTGATTGGTATCATAGGCAGAGTGGGAAACTTACTTTCCGGGTTGGGAGTCGGAGTGCAAACCGGTATCTTCCGGAGTACATTTTCATAGACATTATTGTGTATGCATGGAATCTGTTTACCAGTAACCGACAAGAAAAACCTAACTTAGACCTACATAATATGCATAAGTAATATCATTCTCATTTTTGGTCAGATGAAATGTCAAAACATAGGAACAAGGAAGTGAACAATGGATGGCACCGCCCGGCAGTGACTCGTAATAATCAGCACTGTTTCGTTTCTCATAACTCACAGGAGCAATGCGCTTTCCTTTCACTTTTGGCTCAGTACAAGGCTAGCCATATGAAAAACAAACAAAAATACTTCACATTTCACCCTCAGCTCAGAGCGCATACCTACCTATGCAGCCAATTTCTCACGTAATCTGAACGCAACTCCGCTACCGCACACGCCACAGTTGGATGTCATCAAAGCAAAGGATCAGTCGAGGTCTTCTGTTTACAGTATGACACTATTAACCACGTGTTCAAAGTTGCTAATGGTTATGACGTCATATAAAAATTACCTTACATTGATTGGTTGACGGACAGATTTCGTAACAGAAAACGCTAACACAGCCAATTCTGATCGGTGCCCTCCGGGCCTCCGGAGAACGTCTCTTAAAACTGTCAAACTTTCCCACTATAGGGTGGCAGAAACACAGCTTTTCCGAGATGCGGCTCCAAAGCCGGAGAACAGTGTACTCAGTGCGCATGCGCATCTTTTTGCAAGTTGTAGTCGGCATGTTGTTGTCGGCAATTGAGGTTGAGATTTGAGGAAATTGAGGTTCAGCAATCGGTGGTTGAGAGCTGACTGCTACAAAAAGTGGTTGAAATTGGAAAAAGTGGAAAAAGTGGAGTGGTGACCGTAAGTGGAATAACCGGCGTTTTTTGGGTGTATTTCTGTGTTTGTTTTTATTCATATCTTTGTTCCCACATTTCAATTTGTGTCGGAGTACATGTGAAGCCCATCCTATCCAGTATGAACCCGGAGTGCAGAAATGTTTTCAGAGATAAAATCTCTTAAGAAGTGCCTTAATTCCCACCCTGATCATAGGTATGGCACTGATGCTTTGACTGGCTAATGCTACAAATGGTTCACATACCTTAATGAGATGGTTGAAGTAGCTTAACCTAACCTAACCTCATGGTGAATTATATAAATTATAGCTATGATAAACCAAGAGGTAAGCAGGTTAGGTTACGCTAGGTTAGGTTAAGCTTCTTTGACCATCTCACTAAGGGATGTGAACCATTTGTAGCATTAGCCAGCAGGGTGGAATTAAGGCACTTCTTAAGAGATTTTATCTCTGAAAACATTTTTTGCACTCCAGGTTCATACTGGATAGGATGGGCTTCACATGTACTCTGACACAAATGTGGGAATAAAGATATCAATAAAAACAAACACAGAACGACACCCAAAAGAAAACTCTGGTTGTTCCACTTACAGTCACCACTCAAACTAATCACTTTTTGTAGCAGTCAGCAGCAGGACCACAGCTTCACACACTCCATCAACCTCAACCACCGGAGTTGCCGACAACAACGCGCCAACAGCAACTTGCAAGATGATGTGCATGCGCACTGAGAACACTGTTCTCCGGCTCTGGAGCGGCGTCTCAGAATACCTGTGTTCGTGCCACCCTATAGTGGGAAACTGATTGTTTTAAGAGACGTCTAGAGTCCCGGAGGCCACCGATCAGTATTGGCTTGGTTAGCGTTTTCTGTTCTGAAATCTGTCTGTCAACCAATCAATGCAAGGTATTTTGTATATGACGTCATAACCATTAGCAACTTTGAACACATGGTTAACAGTGTCCACACAAGTTAACAGTAAACACAAGACCTTGACTGATCCTTTGCTTTGATCACATCCAACTGTGGCGTGTGCGGTAGCAGAGTTGTGTTCGTATTACGTGGGAAATTGGCTGCTTAGGTAGGTATGTGCTCTGAGCTGAGGGTGAAATGTGAAGTGTTTTTGTTTGTTTTTCATATGGCTAGCCTTGTACTGAGACCAACAGTGAAAGGAAAACGCATTTCTCCTGAGTTATAAGAAACGAAACAGTGCTGATTATTACGGGTCACTGCCGGGCAGTGCCATCCATTGTTCACTTCTTTGTTCGTATGTTTTGGCATTTGATTTGACCAAAAATGAGAATGATATTACTTACGCATATTATGTAGGTACTGATTTAGGTTTCTGGTCGTTTACTGGTAAATAGATTCCATGCATAAAAAAATAATGTCCATGAAAATGTACTCCGGAAGAAATAGGTATGCACTCCGACTCCCAACCCGGAAAGTAAGTTTCCCACTCTGTTAGCCAGTCAACCTAACCTCATGGCACATTATATAAATTATAGCTATGATAAACCAAGAGGTAAGCAGGTTAGGCTAGGTTGGGTTAGGTTAGTTTAGGTTAAGCTACTTTGACCATCTCATTAAGGTATGTGAACTATTTGTAGCAATAGCCAGTCAAAGCCTCAGTGCCATACCTATTACGTCATTACACCATACCAATATGACGTCAGCGTCCAAATTGAAAAGTAAGCATCAGCACCAAAAATTAGTGGTCACATCTTCTTAGTCATGTTCATAAACATCATGTTCTGAAAAAGTATTCCCGAAATTCCAAAAAAGAACACCTTTTATCAAAAATGTACCCTAGTTTCTTGCCTTGGAAAAAAAACTGCACATCAAATTCAAGGAAATTAAATAATGGTAGGGCCATACACTCCCAGAAACCATGCTTCCCTAACTAGTGCCAATATTCAGATGCATGCCCCAACTCGGTCCACTGCTATATTCTGCAACCCAACTTGGGCCACTTAGTTTATTTCTAAGTACAACCTTTCCTGTTTATTTAATGATAATTTGAAGAGTGAAAATAAAAAATCTGCATCTTTCTGATGTGTTAACTTTTTTCTTAACAAATAAACAATGAATTATAATTAATGCTTGATATTATGAAAGCATGTTTGGCAAAAAAACATTGAAATTGACCTGATCTAGCCCTTTAACAATTTTGTTAATTTCAAACATACCCCTTAATCTCCTATACTTGAGTGAGTACATATCTAATGCCATAAGCCTTTCTTCATGTTCTAAGTTACCTATTCCACTGATGAGCCTAGTGGCTTTGCACTGCACTCTTTCTATCATATCTATTTATTTTTATAGGTAGAGGCTCCATGCTTGTACAGAATATTCCAAGTGGGGTTGCACATATGCTAAGTACAGTTGTTTTTTCATGACTTCCTTGCTCTTATATCTCACACTCATATTAATGAGTCACAGCATTCTGAGTGCCCTGTTCCTAGCTGAGATACATTGTTTTTTCTGCTTTAAGGTCTTTTGAAACCAACACCCCTAAGTCTCTTTCCTCTTCAATAACATCCAGTTCCCTCCCTCCCATTGTATATCTGAAAGTCTCATCTCCAGACCCCAGATGATAACATTACATGTGTCATGGTTGAAATACATCTGGCATTGACCAGCCCACCTGTTTAGGTCCTCCAAGTCTAGTTGAATATTACTAGATTGATCACTACTGTCAGCCACCCCTATCAGCTTGACGTCATCAGCAAATTTGAACACTCTAAAGAGAAGTGGCCCTAGAACATAGTCCAGTGGTACTCCACTCAGAACATCCTTCCAATCAGATTTACATCCATTTAACACTACCCTTTGCTTCCTTCCCCTCAACCATGCTTCAATCCAACCTATAACTTTTTCAACAATCCCATGTTGCTGTAGTTAATGAATATTAGCCTTCCATGAGGAATTTTATCAAAAGCTTTACTAAATTCCAAGTACACAACATCCACCCTGCTTTGATTGTCTACTTCTTTTGTAACATACTCCATGAACTCCAATAGGTTAGTTAAACAAGACCTTCAAGATCAAAATCCATGTTGAGTATCCCGTAAAAGGTTGTGCCTATCAAAATGAATCTGAACATTCTGTTTAACCCTATTTTCTAGCACTTTCCAAACTATTGAGGTCAAGCTAGCTGACTGGTCTGTAGTTTAATACACACTTCATACTTCCATTTTTTACAATTAGTACTATATTTGCAAGGATGAGAGATGTTTTGATGTTCTGTCATTTTGACCAAGTGACAGATAGGCTGGGGCAGTGAGGAACATTGGTGCTCAGCATTTGGGTAAGTAATGTGAGAAGAACTGAATCAGGAAGCACCACCAGAGGCTTCCAAGCACTCATTGACATAATCATATCATCATGATTCTGGGATGTGATCATGGGTATCTCTTCCAATGAGTTGGCAGTCGCATAGGATTTGGTCCTCAAGTGCCCCAGGTCTAAGCAGTATGATTCACAATATATGCTTATATTTATATGATGGGTGGTAGTTTGTGGATGCCTGGGATCTGTATCTTGATCTTGAGGACTGCCAATGGATGGCCAATGCCTAAGTTGAATTGGAGGTGTGCCAGGTTCTGAGAGATGTGGTTGGGAAGCAGTCCAATGCTGCACACATATGCACAGGCACACATATGTTGTTGACATGCACAACATATACATCACAATTTTGTAGAGCACCTATCTTTTTGACAGTTCTGAACTTGTAATGGCTTGGAGTGCTTTTTCACTAACTCATGAAGATTCAGAAGCAAAAACTAGCACTACATGAATATATGTTAGATCAATCCTTGGCCTAATTTATTATGGATGATTGAATCAACAATTTTTCTTGGATTCTGTTATGGAGTATGACATGCGGGATTATGCTATATTTCTGTATCATAGACACTAAAGAAGAAATGGATGCACATTGTCAGGCTTATTTTAAAAAAAAGGTCTAAGGCCATGGCTTATTCTTTAAAACATAAAATATGGCGAAATTTGTTCAGGTGGGCCTATGCATAGCAAAGTTAATACGATTGATGTTTAGGCCCCTTGATTGATTTTCTTCTGATTATGAAAATGGCTTGGGAATGCTGGGAATAATGCAAATGAGTGTGAAGTATAAGAGCAAGGAAGTCATGAAAATACTGTACTTAGCTTATGCATGATGCCACTTAGAATATTCTGTACATGCATGGAGCCTTATTTAGAAAAAGATGGTGATATGCTAGCAAGAGTGCAGTGCAAAGCCACTAGACTCATTAGTGGACCAGGTAACTTAGAATATGGGGAAAGGCCTATTGTGTTAGATATGCACTCACTGAAGTATACGAGCTTAACCCTTCCCATCTTTCTGGTCAAATCCTCACACCCAGTCTTGGGGGTCGATACATACCCCCTCTAATCTCCAAGCTAAGCGTCGCACGAAAACGAAAAAGGGTCATCGGAAAGCGCCCAACGAGTCTGATAAATAAACAGCGTAGGAACCGAAACTACCCCCAAATTTGTCCCCCAAAACTAATGCCACTAGGGTGGTCTTTGTGATCAAGACTGACATGGTATTGGCTCTGGGGAGTTCATTTTTGGGGAGATTTTAAAAACAAAATTATTTGGACATTCGGTCAGCGTGCAGGCTGCAGGGATGTTGTAGTGAAAGGCGTGGTGAAAGTAGTGGGAGCAGAGGAGAGAGAGAGAGAGAGAGAGAGAGAGAGAGAGAGAGAGAGAGAGAGAGAGAGAGAGAGAGACAGAGACAGAGACAGAGACAGAGACAGAGACAGAGACAGAGACAGAGACAGAGACAGAGACAGAGACAGAGACAGAGACAGAGACAGAGACAGAGACAGAGACAGAGACAGAGACAGAGACAGAGACAGAGACAGAGACAGAGACAGAGACAGAGACAGAGACAGAGAGAGAGAGAGAGCGTAAGAGAGAGCGTAAGCGAGAGCGTAAGCGAGAGCGTAAGCGAGAGCGTAAGCGAGAGCGAGAGCGTGAGCGAGAGCGTGAGCGTGAGCGGAGCGTGAGCGTGAGCGAGAGCGTGAGCGAGAGCGTAAGCGGGAATATCATGTGAAAGGAACTGATGGGAAGATGCAAAGAAATTATCGAATTAACATAAAGGTGGACGTAATAATAGAGGTTGTAGGTTAGAGCTCCCCAATTCAAGGGAGATAAAGGAACCCTCCAATTAAGGAGAGCATGGACCTAACCAAGAGCACTCCAATTCAAGAGTGCTACAGGAAATTGAAGAGAGCAGTGGCATTAGGAAATAAAGGAGTATGAAAAACGTGGAGAGAAAGCAGGAAAACAGAGTCAGGCACGGAGACCCAGCCGTGGCGAGCAGTGCTCCGCGTGGTTCATCAATTCACTTTCACCGACCACTCACTGTTTCACTCATCACTCCAACACTCGCTTAAAGAATCCATTTCTGTATTGGCGACGGCGAGACGGTAGAGGTGCAGTGCACTTGACGAAGGCGGCAGAAGAAGAGAGAGAGACCCGGGGTGCTGACGCGTCGCTTTTATATGAAGGTAAAGACCAGCTAAGACAAGGAGAAAAAGGGGTCAACGGGTCGCATAAATACCCCGCACCTGCGCCGCGGCCGGCGTTCAACAAATACGCGGAACAAATACGAGCGACACGACCGGGCCGCCCCGCCGGTCGGGCAAACGCGTCGTCGCTGGACATGTGGCGTCCAGCGAGACATGCAGTGTCTGTCGTTAACAAGTATAACATTCTTATCGGTTGCATTACCATAAGCATCCCTATATTAGGTATCACCCAAAATAAACTAAAAGATGTACATAAAAGCACGCTACGTGCTCAAAATTGAGTTTGAATGGCTTACACGATATTCTATACGACATCGTTTCCATGGCTAAGTTAGACGTCCTACTGGACTCGTTTGACATTTCACACCTAACGGAAAACCAATATTCAACACTGCTCCCAGGGTCTCTGGACGAACTATCCGCAAAATAAAAAGCTGGATGCAAACATGACTTACCAAGCAGCACGTACACTGACAAATGATATTGGTGTTTAAATAACACTCCTGATGGAACACATGGAAAAGTTGCAATGATATTAACATTTTTGAGGTTCTTGTGTTGCTTATAAGATATGCCATCAAGATAAATATGGTGTGTCTACCTCGTCAACGAAACATTTATTTGTCTGGTACTTAGCCAGCAATGTGCTTTTAGTAAATACTATTTTCCCCAATGTGATGTTTTTAACCTATAAGTCTTCCTTATTTCAGCTCATCTTTCTGCATGGACTTGGTGACACAGGGTAAGTGATTCTGTGTGCATTCATGTTGTACGTTTTTGTCTGTAGGTTTTTTTAAACAGTAGATAGAAGTTATATCCCGTGGGAACAATACAATATTGAAAAATTATAATTTGTTTTAACGTGTTGAGATTTTTCGAAATACAACCATATGAATCTATTTTATATTTCCCTCCGGAGACATCGCAATTATGATTGTTCAAACGATGTGACTCATGATGTGAGCCAAGTCAGAATGTAATCATATGGCGCACACTCCACGTAAAACCGACTGGATTGTAAGCAGGGTCGGAAATACTGGGCGCTTCTGGACGTACGCCCCGGAGAACTAAGGTAGTCGCATAGTCGACACTTGCACGCTACCACCTGACCGGCCTGCTCGCTCACGTGTCAGGGAGCCGTGCGGCGACCGGTCAAGGTCGTTCGGTCGACCTTGTCCGCAACGTGAAATAAGGGCCTATGCGCCCACTCGCCCCCTCCGGAGATGGCGCCCAAAACGGCCGGGTATTTCCGACGCTTATTGCAAGGCATATACACATTGCCTATTTATGGTACGAGTTCATCATTGCAAATAAAAGTGACCTTAGGATCAATTTGCTTTCAAGTCTATGTTGAGTATTGATTGGAATGTGCTTAGTATACATTTTGATTTGATGTATCTGTGATGAATCATAACAATGGTGTTCATTCCAGACATGGATGGGCTGGAGCCATGGGCTCCATACGTTCCGGTCACATGAAGGTCATCTGCCCTACAGCGTAAGCTATCTTGCTACTTGCTTTTAGCGGACATGAACGAGTTCTTCTGTTTACTTCTTCTGTTTTTAGCATAACGGTGGAGTTAGTTAGTTAGTTAGTTAGTTAGTTGGGCTTAAGGGCGCATCGACTTCATTGGTCATGAAGCGCCCAGCATGACGGTGGAAAGAATACCCCAGATCACAAGATAAAATGGATCGACACTGTTCTCAAATTAATTTTGTGTCAGGTGTCCATTGTAAGAAAAAATGCCAGGGATGAGGAAACAAATGTAAAATGGAGGTACTTAGATGTATATTTTGGGGCACAATAAATGTTGAATCCCAACTAGAGCTGTTGAGTTTGATTGAAGGAGGAAACTATTTTCATGTGGGAATATACAAGATAGGCAAGCATTTTGGGATGCAATATCTACGGCTAAGATAAACTATGCATCCTGCATGATCGTGTCCCATAATATGTATGCAGTTCAAGAGTAGCTTGGTATAAGGATATAGAAAAGATATTGGAAGTGATGTAAGAAAAAGCTGTGTTTGGTGTCAATTTGCACCCAACAGCGTGAATTTGAGAACCCTGGGGTCACCAAATAAAAATTATGGAATATTGGGTGGTCACATTCAGCGATCAGGAATGTAATATATGATACCAAATACGAACGAATAGCTGTTTAATATGTATAGTTGGTGTGCTTGGAACTGACATTGATCATCGTATGGGCGCTACATAGCCTTGCAATTGGCGTGCCCTTAAGCCCAATAATCAATCAATCAATCATTGAGCAGCGTGTTGTTTCACCCACCACTGCTCTTCCCATCCTGGTCGAGTACCTCGCAGTCGCCAGAGCACTGCAAGTTCCGCCGCTGCCGCTGCGTTGTGCTGGCGTGATCTGCGCAGGGGGCGCCAGGGCCGGCTGTGTGCCGCGAGGGCCGTCACCACTGCTGCACTGGCACGTGCAGGCGCTGTAGGTACTGCCGGTGCGGCTGCACTGCCGTGCCGTGCGGCGCGCTGTGTGCGCCGCCAGCCTGCTCTGCACTGGCACTGCAGGCCTGTAGGTACTGCCGGTGCGGCTGCACTGCCGTGCCGTCGGCCGCTTGTGCGCCGCCAGCCTGCTGCTGCCATACCGCGTCGCCAACCTGCTGCTGCCATACCGCGCCGCCAACCTGCTGCTGCTGCCATACCGCGTCGCCAACCTGCTGCTGCCATACCGCGCCGCCAACCTGATGCTGCTGCCATACCGCGTCGCCAACCTGCTGCTGCCATACCGCGCCGCCAGCCTGCTGCTGCTGCCATACCGCGCCGCCAACCTGATGCGGCTGCCATACCGCGCCGCCAACCTGATGCTGCCATACCGCGCCGCCAACCTGATGCTGCCATACCGCGCCACCAACCTGATGCTGCCAACCTGCTGCTGTCAACCTGCTGTCAAACTGCTGCTGCCAACCTGCTGCTGCCAACCTGCTGCTGCGAGCCTCCTGCTGCCGGGCTGCTACTACCGGAATGCTGCTGCGAGCCTCTTGCTGCCGGGCTGCTACTACCGGAATGCTGCTGCGAGCCTCTTGCTGCCGGGCTGCTACTACCGGAATGCTGCTGCGAGCCTCTTGCTGCCGGACTGCTACTACCGGAATGCTGCTGCGAGCCTCTTGCTGCCGGACTGCTACTACCGGAATGCTGCTGCGAGCCTCTTGCTGCCGGACTGCTACTACCGGAATGCTGCTGCGAGCCTCTTGCTGCCGGACTACTGCTCCCGAACTGCTGCTGCCGGATTGCTGCTGCGAGCCTCTTGCTGCCGGACTGCTACTACCGGAATGCTGCTGCGAGCCTCTTGCTGCCGGACTGCTACTACCGGAATGCTGCTGCGAGCCTCTTGCTGCCGGACTACTGCTCCCGAACTGCTGCTGCCGGATTGCTGCTGCGAGTCTCTTGCTGTTGGACTGAGGCTGCCGAGATACAGCGTGGGCGCGTCTCCGGAACAGAAGCAGGTGCCCGCCTCACACAGGAGCAGGGCGGCGAGACGCGGTTCATCGTTTTTTTCGTCATTGGCACTGAACAGCTCGCAGCGCAGCTCCCCAGTCACTAAATGGTTACTTGCAGCGCTTCACTGGGGTGTGAAGAATTTCCGAACTTTCCTGTGGGCTTTAGGGCGCATCAGAACTTTCCTGTGTGGTGTGTCCATCCGCATCCATGTCGATGATGAACACTCATGTACTAGCACAGCATATACTTGATCAGCAAAAGGTTAGCCCGCACTATAGGATAGCTTTCGGAGTTAGGCGCTAAATGATCACATCGTTTGGTTGAAGCGACCTTATACCTCAAAGAAGTGCCAGACTCCCAGATTCGCATCTGGTTCTGTAAACACCGCTGTCGACATGCTTTCGCGATGTTCGATCATGTGGGCACGAGTTCGCCTCCAGTAAATCCTCCATGCATTTTTCGCCTGGGCTCATGCTGTGGCACAAGCCAAGCCAGCGAGGGAGGAGATCTACTGGTCGACTGTTTGCCGCTGAGTGGAGCAGAACAGGTTGCAACCTATAGATAATTATGCCACGAACCAAACTCGAATTAATCTCAGACGAGGTGATGGCATCTGGGTCGAGCGCTAAGCTCGTCAAGCCTCACGGCTTGGCTGAGGCGACTGCCGGGACAGCCTATGCTTGTAGAACTGTGGGCAGTGTAACAAAATATGGCATTCTCAAGGGGCGACTTTCAAGGCAATAGTCACGAACGTGAGGAATTTTTAATGGAATTCAGTAATTGCGAAATTGAACGTAGTACGATGTGTAGCCGCTCTTTATACATATTTGTTCATGAAAGGTCTTATTGACCTGGCCTCGTAATCCAGTGGAATGTATCCAGGTATTCGCATTGTCTGCTGGTGACAAAGTGGCTCGTTTCAGACCCACCATGCCGGTAACGCTGAACGCGGGCTTCCGGATGCCGTCGTGGTTCGATCTCAGGTCACTGGACGACAAGACACCCGAAGATGCCGCCGGTGAGTCGCCGCTAAAAACTCACTCGCTTCCGCCGCAGATCGGTGTGGTATATGTCAGAACAACGGGGACCATTATGTCCAGAGTCCACAATGTCGCAACGCTTAAAATACCTTGATACGAATTAATCTCCAGATGGCAAAACGTCCGTGATGCTCAACGTTCATAAACCTAAATTGGCTTCCATGTATTTTCCGCACATGTACCTATGACATCTAGTCGGCTGGACAGTATGACACACCCCACCGCTTTAACTGCTGGACGTTTTGGTACCGGGTGGGTAAGCGACCTGAATGTCCAGAGATCATTGTGCGCTCTGGACTGATGTCCAGAGCGCACAATGTCCGAGTTTCAGAGCTTTGTCGTAGCGCGATAAGAAGCGGCGGGCAAAAATGTGAATGGGGGTCCGGAAGCCCCCTTAGATAGTGTGGTTAAAATGTGGCTAAGTGTGTCTTACTTGACCAATACGAACAACCTTTTTTTGCGATTCGCATTTCCAGTCAGCCGGTTTAACCCTGCTTAAATCACCGGTGTTTATTACTTTCAGCCGGCTGCTACTAATTCTGCTCCCTATGTTATCTAATATCCAAAGCCTGTGAAAAATATAATGCACGACCCCAGAGTTGTCAAGGAGGGTAGACATTATCCCCCAATGTTCTTCCGGGACAACTCAAACCTCGGAGGCGATTGATCCCAAATTTTGTCTATCTTCTCACACTTGAAAAGCGAATGGGTTGTTGGACTTCTTGTAGGCATTCGTCAGCTGAACCGTAGACATTCTATTCACCCCTTTCATAACCCGTAAGGGGGGGGGGGGTCTATGGTTCTCCGAGGGGGAAATTAAGCGATGAAAACTACACTGAGAATCAACCTCATGCCATGAAGGTAATTTTACTCTACGGCTAGTCACCATGTCACCTGGGTCTAGGACCCAATATTATTTTGCATCTGATGTTTTAGTTGCTGGACATTGTTGTTTTTGGATATTTCCGGCTCTGAGCATTCGGTCGCCTCTCTACAGCGGCCAAAACGTTCAGGACTTGAAACAGTAGGATACTTCTTAATACCCAGACGACAAAATGTCCTGGGTACACGATGTCCAGAGGAATGCATAAAAGCTAGTGTAGATCTCTGGATATCGTGTACCCTGGACATTATGTCGCATTGTGGTGTTTTAGGTGTAGCACATTGTGGTCGTTTAATATTTTGGCCTCTGAACAGTATGACCTCTCATGGAAAGTCTGTTTTTATTTAGGAAGAAGTTAGCGATATTCAAGGAAACGACATGTCCAGAGTCTTAGAGTACGCAATGTCCAAGAAACAATGTAGCCAATGGAGGTTTCTGGACATCGTGTACCCTGAACATTTTGTTCGATCGTACCGTTTTAAGTGTTGGACGTTGTGAGATCTGGACGTTATGGATTCTGGACATTGTGGTACCTCCACGATCCAGCATCGGCAAGGACATTTTGGCACTGGGTCGTGGCGCCAGCTCGCCGTTGGTGGCCAGTTCCAGTTGGTCGTTACATACGATTGTGCGGGCAGGCCTGCCGCACGTTGTCGTTCGCGAGGCCACCGACTCCAGAGACTGGTGCAGCACCCGGCAGGTAACCTCTATGCACTAAGCTTCCGTATGCTGTCTGTGGTATTGCGATACTGTGGCCCGGTCGACATCGTGGCTGCTAATAAACGCTGGGATGTAGGTCGAGTGGTCCAGGGGAAGTTGGCCGCCTCCGAAACGAAAGGTTGGCGGCTCGTGTCTCACCTATCGATACCCTTCGCCCGCGACTGATCTGCGTGAGAGATTGACGGCGCTCGTCCCGCTGATTTGGGTTGCCTAAGACTCACATCCTTCGACTCGTCGTAAAACCAATAACAACAGCAAACCTAGGCTGCCCGTTTTGGTGAAGACTGTGTGGTGGCGGCATCTGGCATAGGAGCGCCGCGCGTATCCCTGGATACGTGAGCGAACATTTCTGGTACTTTCCCACCTCTCCCTTCATCCCCGTGGGTGACTTCATTCCGAACTCTGGTGTGCTCTTCTGAAACGACATTAGTGTGCCGTGAAGTTTAGTTTTGCACATAATGCAGCACTCTTTATGATCTCCGGGATCATGAAGATGTCCTTGATGTCCTCCGGCAATCTGCACACACAGTGATTCTTACCCGGTATCGTAGTGCTTCTTTTGGTACGGATTATTCTGGTGTCAGAGCGCAGACTAAGCTACTGAGGTCCTCACAATCCAATAATGGAGATGAGGTACTTCACGTGGTGCCCGGGATTCGCTCCTACCTTTGGTCAGGTGGCCGACCTAATGAGGTACTTCACGTGGTGCCCGGGATTCGCTTCTACCTTTGGTCAGGTGGCCGACCTAATGAGGTACTTCACGTGGTGCCCGGGATTCGCTCCTACCTTTGGTCAGGTGGCCGACCTAATGAGGTACTTCACGTGGTGCCCGGGATTCGCTCCTACCTTTGGTCAGGTGGCCGACCTAATGAGGTACTTCACGTGGTGCCCGGGATTCGCTTCTACCGTTGGTCAGGTGGCCGACCTAATGAAGTGAAAGGTACTTCACGTGGTGCCCCGGGGGACGAGTGGTCTAGGGGTAAGATGCTCGTCTCACAATCGAAAGATTGTGGGTTCGAATCTCACCTGTCGCTACTATTCGCCCGCGACCAATCGGCGTGAGAGATTGGCGACGCTATATGACTCAACGGTCGACGTGCCGTAAAACCAATAACCAATAACCAACCACGTGGTGCCCGGGATTCGCTTCTACCTTTGGTCTGGTGGCCGACCTAGCCAGCTGGTTCTGTGATCCTCGCGACCCGCTTCCGCCGTAGGCTGGCACTTGTTAGCATCCGGTAGCCTCGTGGCACAATGTGCCGTACGCTCTGCTAGCCGTGACCGGATGTTCCGACACTGACGTTGTTCCCACCACCGTAATGGTAGGAGTGTGGGGGGTGGGGGGCTATGTGTGAACGATTCGTCTGTGTGCTGTACTCGGATGCTCGTCTCACCAGCTAAGCTGTGCTGTGGCGCCGGCAGGTATCCGGTCGGCTCGTGACTCGCTGCACAGTCTGATCGACGAGGAGGTGCGGGCCGGCATCGCCTCCAACCGCATCGTGGTGGGCGGCTTCAGCCAGGGTGGAGCGCTGGCACTCTACTCGGCCTTGACCTACGGCAAGCCGCTGGCTGGCGTCATGGCGCTCAGCTGCTGGCTCCCACTGCGCGACGAGTTCCCCGGCTGTGTCTCCGAGAACAGGTGGGTCGGAGTGCCACGGCGAACAAGTGAGTCGCGGAGTTCCACGGTTGCGTCACTCAGACTAAGTGCGGTGGAGTTCCCCGGCTGTCCCCGAGAACGGACGAGTCGATGGTCCTGCTGAGAATAGGTGAGTTGGAGTACCGCAGCTGTGCGGCGCAGACCAGGTGCGGCGTAGTTCCACTACTGTGGCGTCGAGAACAGATCAAGCATAATTCCACGATTGTGTTCCCGAAAATAGAGCAGGCGGTGTTCCACGGCTATGTTCCTGAGAACAAGTGAGGCGGAATTCAACGGCTGTGTCCCCGACAATAGGTGAAGAGGAAGTTGCATCCAGCAGAAGCGAAGTTATTTCAAGTTAATCTGCGTGTTGCATTTCGATGTACGATTCGTCGAGATTTCCCAAGCTCAATAGTAAATTATAGTAAAATTTGAAAAGCGGTCGAAATCGAGGTATTACGCACGTCAATTTATATAGTATTTATTCATGATATTCGTTTGAAGGCCATGTGCTGTTGCTAGGCGGCGCTGGTGTGAACAAGAACTTACAGTATATGTAAAACACTTGCCTTCAATGGTTTATACAAATTGATTTTGTTTCCAGTGGAAATATAATGTGTTTCTATCGGATGGATTCCAAGCATTTTTCCATTTCCAATAGAACGGACAAATCTTGTGTGAAGGAAATGTATGCAAATGAACGGTGAGGTGAAAACCTCAGTAACATCATGCCAACAACTTACTTTGTGGAGCGGAGGAGGGGGCGGCACGGTGCGTTACAAATGCCACTAAATCACATGGAGCTTGCCGGTTTTACCTTACACCATTGGTGCCGTATCGGAGACGATGACGGTATAGCTACCCGACCCAACGACTCGTATTGTGTTGGACACACGCGATGTGTACGTGTGTCACACAGGTGCACCGCACGGAGACCCGCCGACCCGCGCTAACCTGCCCTCCCGTCCGGTCACAGTTGACGTCTTCCTGCGTCGCGATGTCATGCGATCGGCTCGTTCCCCTTGTCCCCCTTGTTCCCCTCGTTCCCCTTGTCGCCTTGCTGTGTCCTGTGCTTCGTTCGATCCCATGCTCTTCAACGTCACGGAACCAGTTGGGATCTTCCACGTCGGGGAAAAACGTCTCCGTTGAGTGACGTCATATCCTGCGCTGAAACGTGTCCAGATAGAACGTGTGGACAGTTTTGCACAGCGACCGTGGCGGTCGACAGCGGCACCACAGCGCAGCGCAGCGGCGGCCAGCGGCGGCCTGCCGCGCACACGTGCCCTGGCTGGCGTCAGCTCGCCGGCCGACTCACGCGCGTCCGTTCGCCAGGTCAATGCCGATCCTGCAGTGTCACGGGGACTGTGACCCCCTGGTGCCGTACAAGTGGGGCCAGCTGACCACACAGGCCATCCGCAAGTTCGCCCCGCAGATCCAGTTCAAGACGTACTCGGGTATGATGCACTCGTCGTGTGACCAGGTTAGTGGTGCCGATTCCGGTGGTACTACTTGGCGGGAGGTGGAGGGGTGCTAACTCCTCAATTAACTCCTTGTACGGCCACAACCCACCCTACACATGGCGCTCTCAAAAGCGCACTATGGAGCCAAGCTGTGAGTCCGGTATATGTTTACTGAACTCCCTACAGCGGAATGGCCATATTACAAACATAAGCCAACTTTTGGGGACTAAAATCGTCCGACTTCACCGTGAACCCATACGCGGTCTCAACCTAACATTTTGATGACTATGAAGATGGATGGATGCCGCGAATTGGACAATGGCCGAGGCTGCGCGTACATTGAGTCATTCATCAGCGGCAATGGATGCTCTCGATGCCTAGCCATTTAACAATAGATATATATGAGTCCCTCGCCTGTCTTGACCATCTCGCAGCATGCATCGCCATTTTAGCCAAAGGTTAACCGACGCGTTATTGGTTATTGGTTTTTACGACACGTCGACCGTTGAGTCATATAGCATCGCCAATCTCTCGCGCCGATTGGTCGCGGGCGAAGAGTAGCGACAGGTGAGATTCGAACCCACAATCTTTCGATTGCGAGACGAGCATCTTACCCCTAGACCACTCGTCCCCTAGGTTAACCGACGCGTATGTGCCACTATGCATACCACGTGATTATCAGTGTGCTGATATTTACTCTGTGTGGTCACTTCGGTAAGGCGATAAATTATTCGTGAAATAGGGTAGACTATACCGTTTCCTGAACACTGAATTGACATGCTTCCCAATGGGCGCGAGTGATCAACTCTGGTCGAAGCGCCCTAAAGCCAAAATAACTAACTAACGACATGCTTCCCAAAGAAGCATTGACATCGTGTGTATTGATGTGTGCTTATTAAGCCTTCATGCCTCGATTCTAGCAGTACCTCGTTCATGAATGTCATGCTTATGTTCACCAACCATCATGATACACGAACATCTCGTAGCACAATTCCAGTCAATTCCTGTTACAACAGGCAATTCCCGTTATATGGTTTGTTGCACAATGTCAGTTTGTGCCATACGAGTGGTCTAGGGGCAAGATGCTCGTCTCGCAATCGAAAGATTGTGGGTTCGAATCTCACCTGTCGCTACTCTTCGCCCGCGACCAATCGGCGTGAGAGATTGGCGACGCTATATGACTCAACGGTCGACGTGTCGTAAAACCAATAACCAACCAACAGGTATTCGTCATTTTCATTAATATAGTTTTCCTTAGGTTAGACGTCTCTCAAAACAAATGAAAAAGATACAGGTATAAGTATATAATTGGCTCAGCATTGGGCTTCAAGACCAAGAAACCATTTAAATTTACCCATTTAAGCCATTTACCATTTAAACACCATTCATTTTATGGCAAAGCTCGGCATTCAACTCTGCTCGTTCTGACATCTCACACCTAACGAAAAACCATTATTTTAACACTGCTTCGATATGTCCATTAGCGAAAGCCATACCACCGATGAAGACTGCACCTACAGAACGTTACTTTTGTGTACTCAATATCAACGATGTGTGCAGCTTTTTAAAGCATTTTTAAATCGAAGCGCTGTACTTCGATGTTGAAAATTGAAAGCTTTCCAAAAATTAATTCGTGGTCTGATAGCTGAGGCTCTGGATTGAGAGAGGCTCTCTCGGTCTAGGAATTGGCTCGGCAAGACCCTCTTAATACTTGTGATGGAATGCGCGTAGAAATTGTTGCTTTGAGGTGATAATTTTCGTAGCATTAAATACGGCTCATTTCTGGATACTGGCATGCGATTGTCAGACAATTGAGTTGAAAGCAGTTGACACAATTTTGGTTGTTGTCAACGAGGTAGTATTGCGAAGCAGTTTAAGGCTGTGCCCCGAGCGAGAAAAATGACAACACAACTGAAAAAGTGTGCCTTGTGACTGTTGAAGAGGCGACCACGCCCTCCCTTTTTTTCTTTCTCTCTCTCTCTCTCTCTCTCTCTCTCTCTCTCTCTCTCTCTCTCTCTCTCTCTCTCTCTCTCTCTCTCTCTCTCTCTCTCTCTCTCTCTCTCTCTCTCTCTCTCTGTCTCTGTCTCTGTCTCTGTCTCTGTCTCTGTCTCTGTCTCTGTCTCTGTCTCTGTCTCTGTCTCTGTCTCTGTCTCTGTCTCTGTCTCTGTCTCTGTCTCTGTCTCTGTCTCTGTCTCTGTCTCTGTCTCTGTCTCTGTCTCTGTCTCTGTCTCTGTCTCTGTCTGTCTCTGTATTCTGCGTAGGTAACCTTCCCTCGTTGTGCGTTGCAGGAGGTAGCCGACATGAAGAAGTTCGTAGAGACTCACTTGCCGGCCCAGTAGTGGACGGCGCTACCGGCCAACCCTTCACGTCGCCGCCCCCGTGCCGCGGCGACACGGCCTGCCGTCGGGCCGGTGCCCCGACATCGCGCCTCCCCTGACATCACCTCTCCTGACATCACCTCCCCCTAACATCGCCTCCCCTGACATCGTCTCCCCCGACATCGTCTCCCCCCGACATCGTCTCCACTGACATCGTCTTCTGGCCGCGCACAGCCGGGCCGGCGCGTCTCCGGACTCGGGCGCCTGTGGGCAGTGTCGCGCCGGCGGCGCACCGAGACCTCACCGTTCCCTCTCTACAATGACCAGTCACCCCCCACCCCCGTGACGGGCATTACGACCGGTGTGGGTGTTGCCCCGCTGGCCGCGGCGCACGTCGCCGCATAGTCAACCATCCAGCAGACATGCCATATCAGACTAGATTCGGACTGGTGAAGAAGAAAAAACTTGGACATACAGACTGCCACACAGGCGCGGTGACTGGTCCCGTCGCGGACATACAGACTGCCACACAGGCGCGGCGACTGATCTCGTCGCGGACATACAGACTGCCACACAGGCGCGGCGACTGATCTCGTCGCGGACATACAGACTGCCACACAGGCGCGGCGACTGATCTCGTCGCGGACATACAGACTGCCACACAGGCGCGGTGACTGGTCCCGTCGCGGACATACAGACTGCCACACAGGCGCGGCGACTGATCTCGTCGCGGACATACAGACTGCCACACAGGCGCGGCGACTGGTCCTCGTCGCGGACATACAGACTGCCACACAGGCGCGGCGACTGGTCCCGTCGCGGACATACAGACTGCCACACAGGCGCGGTGACTGGTCCCGTCGCGGACATACAGACTGCCACACAGGCGCGGCGACTGATCTCGTCGCGGACATACAGACTGCCACACAGGCGCGGCGACTGGTCCCGTCGCGGACATACAGACTGCCGCACAGGTGCGGCGACTGATCTCGTCGCGGACATACAGACTGCCACACAGGCGCGGCGACTGATCTCGTCGCGGACATACAGACTGCCACACAGGTGCGGCGACTGATCTCGTCGCGGACATACAGACTGCCACACAGGCGCGGCGACTGATCTCGTCGCGGACATACAGACTGCCACACAGGCGCGGCGACTGATCTCGTCGCGGACATACAGACTGCCACACAGGCGCGGCGACTGATCTCGTCGCGGACATACAGACTGCCACACAGGCGCGGCGACTGATCTCGTCGCGGACATACAGACTGCCACACAGGCGCAGCGACTGGTCCCGTCGCGGACGCTGCTCAAGTCCATTTGGGTCTTCGCCGTCCCGCGGCGGCGGCGCGGTGTTATTCGGCCGGCGCTCTCCTGTCACCGTGGCATCTCGTCCGCTGTGCAGACACATGCCAGTCGCTGAAGAAACTCGTCTGTCCCTCTGTGGTCGGGTGGTAGGCATGGCGCAGCGGTGCCGACAACTCTGATCAGGTGGTACGCTCGGCGCTGCTGTGTCGGTAGCTCTGATTGGGTGGTACGCTCGGCGCTGCTGTGTCGGTAGCTCTGATTGGGTGTGTTGACGTGACGTCGCTGGGCTGCCATCCGCCACCCTGCAGTGACAATCGGTGTGTGTCGGTATGTTCGGCGGAATTGTGTCGTAGACCTCGTTTCGTCAGAGCTGTGTTTCGTGGTGGATATTCGATTAAGATGCGGGCGTGTTGTATTTGGTTACCCTGATCCCAGGGTACTGCAGAATAGTGCCGCGTACCGTGTTGCGTCAGGTTCTGATAAGTTATTGATGTGACCACTTGTGCGGTACTAGTTTGAGCGACAAATTCTTTTTGGGGAGACGGGGGTCCGGTTTTCTATTTGCATCATTACGTAGCTGTTGTGCGGTTGTTATTTTAAGTTGATGTACGCGTTTTATCTCCACCTGTTATGTGCCACTTCCTAGTCCAAAATAGTGGGTTTCGCAGAGCTGTTCCCATGAACAAGTGTCAAATCACGTCAACCTTATAATATAGCGTACACGATTGTGCTGCGATTTTGGCATACCCACTGCCGACATAACCTGCGTGGGGCGGTTTGGCGCACATAACCATCGGAATCGAGGTACCCTAAAGCCCAATCAACTAACTAATTATCCAGCTGTGTTAGTTAGTTAGTTAGTTCAATAATTAACTAGATGTCACTGTCGCGGATCCGTTGATGCTACGTCGCTAGGTGTTGTCCGGATAGCCAGACAATGCTGCTCCTCACCGATGCCTCCAGTCACCATAAACGTACGAGGGCCGAACGGTGGGTTTCGTTCCTCCATTGAGCCAGTCTAGTCCCTCTGATTCCGCCACCCATATTTGCCAGTGGCAACACACTTGACAGCTGATAAGTGTATTGGGGTGGAAATGCGAAACCTCCAGGGGGTCATCAGGGCCTCATCCACTGTTTGATCCAACGTTGGAGAGGAGGAAAGTGGAACCTGGAAGGAAATCCGTAAAACGACCATTTTATTTGACATTTCTGCCGACATCCTGACCGTGGTCCCCAAAAGCTGATCGAATTGAACTAAAGGTTTATGATTTATGGGAAAACTAGCACCATTTACAAAGAGAAGTATGTCCTAATACATTTCTTGTTTTTGCGTATTCTAAATCCGTGTAGTTTTCCAGTCCGGAGAAGTCGGTGTTGGTCGTCTCTGGCTGCTTTGGACTTACCATACGGACTCGGCCCCATCTGAACTTGGCGGCCGGATCCGCAGTGAAAAATGTCATACCCTGGCTCTTGCCTCGGGTTAAAGTACTTCGCAGCGGTTAACCCCCTCCAAAAAAGCACGAGACTCGTCACAGGCGGCTTCAGCAACATTTGACCACACGGTGCGTCCCGTTCGGTAGCTCAGTTGGCAGAGTATCGCACTCTTGATCGCAAGATTGTGGGTTCGAACCTCGCAACCGGCAGCATTACCGAGTCCACCCGTGACCACCGACGTGAGAGGTTGGATGCGCTATATGACCTAACGGTCGAATGCGTCGTAAAAGAACCCAAGATGTCTGAATTGACGAATGTCATTATTAGACATTGGCCCGGGGTGAGAATGCAGTGTCCCAATTTAGCGCCCGAAACATAGTGTATGGACTCATCGCAGTAAGCTCGCATGACAATCTATCGCCCTTCGTTCCATACCCATTCAAAATCCGGCATGTGAAGCATACATTTACCTTGACTTGAAGTTAAAGTACGTTGTTATTGGTGCCATTATTATTATTATGTTTATTTTAGTATTGTTTATTTAATGCTTTATAATGATAATATAATACTTATATTATAATATAATGTACTAATAGTAATATTATTTCATATTTTTGGGCCAATTATTTGGTGCTAGAAAATAATTTTGCATCGCCGCAGCAGGCTTATATGCTAGAGTATCACCTATAATTACATGCTCTTCTCGGTTAAACCTGGGAATTGTGAAAGCTTGAACTTAGCCCTAGGCCAAAGTACGTTGTATCTGTTTGCCTGTGTCCGTTTTTCCTGGAGAATCAGTACCCGAGGCCAAAGTACGTTGTATCTGTTTGCCTGTGTCATTTTCCTGGGGAATCAGTACCCGAAGCCAAAGTACGTTGTAACGGTTTGGCTGTGTGCATTTTCCTGCATTTCCTCGTTTTTCGCGAGAAGGAATTAATTCTGAGTCTTCTTGCAGTCTCCGAGTCGTTTGTCTTCTCCGCGTGGTTTGGTGGGCGAGAGTATCCCGATACCGGATGGTTTAGAGGCAGCGTTAAAATAATGTTTTTTCATTAGGTGTGAGATGTCGAAACGAGAACAGTAGGATGTAGAAATCTGCCTTGGAAGCATGCAATCAAAATATCCTTCAGTCCTTCAAGCTTTATTTGAGCCAATAGTGTACTCATCAGTGCATGTTTTTGGTCTAGCTTTGGAGGCACCTAATATATGGATACCTATGTTAACGAAAACGATTGCAATGCCATGGTATCAGCAGATCACATTGCTTAACACACCACATCATTGATAATCCCTGTATCTGGAATCGTGCCACGAGATGCTTTTGTAATCAAACCGTAATGGTGAGGATAAGCATTGAACTTATACGCAAAGTACTCATAGGAACGAGTCATGGAGACTTCATAAGCATACATCAAGAAGCACGATGTCGATACGTCCTTGGAAAGGATATCTATTCAGTGTTCGTAAAATGGTATATTCCACCCAATTGCACGAATAATTTGTTCACTGTTTAGAGGAGACCGGACCCGTTTGGAAGTGCTGAAGTAGTTCCAGGCGATTAAAAATGCTCCAAACGTTCGGCGCACGCTGAACATTTAAGAAGCGCAGCGCCAATGTATGGCCAGAGGAATTCTGCGATTCGCCGCAGATTTGTATTGTATAAGCTTGTATCGCATGCAACATTTAACCATTCAAAGAACTTCGAATTCGACAACAATGTTGTTCTTCGGTGTGGTTGCCCCTCATTTTAAAACATTCACCACGAAATTGCAATGGATGCTGCTTATGTTTCGAATCCAATGACGCATGGGTGTAATCTCTGGGAGGCTGTGGAACATGTCACCCAAATTGTTTTCGACCTTAGCCATTGATTATGTGACGTTGACTGAAAATAATTATTTCAAGGGTCGGCTTGTTTGCCCCTCCAATTTCTGCATCGCTCCCACGCCCATGCTGGAAGTTGCTAAATTGGTGTCACGTGCAGCCGTACACTGGGTACAGTTAGGAGCCTGCAAAACAGCTCATTCTGATAGTAGAGCAAAGCTAAGTTTGGAGAGCCTTCACATGTGACCTGCAAGACCATAAGCTGGTCGAGGCGCCCTAAAACTCAAATAACTAACTAACTAATAATAGTTAAGATAAATGGTGCTTGTATTCGGGCCACCGAAATAAAGTTTTGCGGGAATAAATTACTCCGGCCGGTGAGTTTGATACACCATACTGTGAATGGTCCACTGGCTTAGAGACTCTGGCTTAGACACAAGATTCTGTTTGTCGTAGAATCCCCAGCCTAATTCCCGTCCTCCCAATTATCTTTATATTGCGCAGCAAAAACACAATGTATCTTGAGATCTCGCAGAAACGCATAATTAGCACAGACGGTGCTGAAGCCAGACGCGCGAGCCCGTGCAGTTGTGCGGGGATGCGCCTCTGATCACCAGATCTCGTCCCAACACACGCAAGTACCCGTTCTTCCGATGCGCCACTCGTTCTACCGCGCCAGATCTGCACAAGCAGCCAGCTAGGGTGTGGTCGTGCTAATGGATGGCAAGTTATAAAGGCTGGCCGTTCTCGAGGCCGTCTACAATCTGCGGCGGCGGCGGCGGCACGACGATGCATCATTGGGTAAGCGGAGGACGCGCACCGTCTCTACACAGCTGCGAACAACACCAACCATGCACAAACGCGGCGCACGCGCACACATTTCTGGTCATGTCTCCGTGACCTGACCTGGTAGCGGCCTGGAATTTCGCATGCTTACAGAAGATAATGCGCTCCGTCACACATGTTTCCGTTCTTGCGGTATGATGGCAAGACCGGAAGTTCTGAGAATGGAGACAAGCAATTACCAAGCCACGATGTACATGCTCTACATGTATATACATGCTCATGATGTAATTCTTCACTAACAGTGCGGGTGCAATATAACCCACTGGGGTTGACGCACCCTAAAACCCCAATAATTATCATCGTCATTCACTAACAGTGCACATCATATTATCACATGTCGCTTCTACTCACATAAGAGAGCCAAATATTGTGGACTAACAGGACGCTCCCCAGCCGTCTTGGAGACGACTCGGTCTGTCTAGGGAGCGTGTGTCGCTTCTTTGCGAAATTAGGATGTTCAATAATATACTCTATGCAAGGAAGATTACTTGTTCCATTGTACTACTAATGCATGGGTCTGGGCAGACAGATATGTTCTGTCATAGGTGGTCAATGGCCTATACTGGTCGCTGCCCAGGCTCCAAGAGGCCCTACCCCCCCCGAAAAAAATATCGTTCCAGACTTTACCCGATCTCGTAGGCTGATCTGAGATCACCCATACTATTTTGTGTCTGCGTGGAAAAAAGCTTATATATCGATATGCAAAGCTTTTAGGTTTCTTTGAAACAATGTTTGTGATAACTCTAGACAAAAGTTGCCCGAGATCACACTTTTCGAAACCGGTGTCCGGTTTTTTACCTCGTCTGGCTCGGTGGACCTGGGCCCGCACACAAAAACGTGATCAACCGATTCGCTACTCAATTGTCAGAAGGCAAGCCAAATTTGAACGCGATCGCTCTTCGAATTCGACGGCTATCCTGGAAAAGAGCGGTTCTAGTATCAGGCCTTGTTATTCCTAACAACTCTGAAAAAGGATATCATTGGTTGGAGGCTAGGAGATGGTAGCTTGTAGGCATACTCGATCTGGATAACCTGCATTTTATGGCCCTGTGATCCCCTTTGAATCAGTGGTAGGTACTGGTGTATCTAGCGGCTGAATGGTGGAGTTGATGAATTATTATGAGGTTGAAGAAGGCTATTGGCGTACACATTATTAATCTTGTGACTAGCATTTCTTCGCAAATATCGCTGCAGAACTTCATGACAGTTATCAGCAAATACTGGCGCAGGTCATCAACTATTTGAAGCTTTCGTGTCCTTCGACCGACACGAAAGCGAATTAATTTCCCGTGAAAGTAGTCAGATCATACTAAGGTCGATACTGTGATGACCGTCGTGTGCGTGTGACCGCTTGAACCATTGCAGGTCGTGATAGTGCTCGCCATCACAGCAGCCGAATCGGTGGCCGGCACTCGTGATGCCCTCACACTCTCAGAAGTTCAGCAAGTTGTGAGTGTTTCACTCCGGTAGCTGTCAGGCGCTCGACTCCTGCTCTCGAAGTCCAAGCTAACCATTCCCACTCCAATTACGTCTGGTCTTTTAAATTATTTAATCATCCCCTGTTGCGCTAGGAAACGCAGCTACCACACCTGCAGCAATACCACACCCGCAGCAATACCACACCCGCAGCAATACCACACCCGCAGCTACCACACCCGCAGCTACCACACCCGCAGCAATACCACACCCGCAGCAATACCACACCCGCAGCAATACCACACCCGCAGCTACCACACCCGCAGCTACCACACCCGCAGCTACCACACCCGCAGCAATACCACACCCGCAGCAATACCACACCCGCAGCAATACCACACCCGCAGCTACCACACCCGCAGCTACCACACCTGCAGCAATACCACACCCGCAGCAATACCACACCCGCAGCAATACCACACCCGCAGCAATACCACACCCGCAGCAATACCACACCCGCAGCAATACCACACCCGCAGCTACCACACCCGCAGCAATACCACACCCGCAGCAATACCACACCCGCAGCAATACCACACCCGCAGCTACCACACCCGCAGCAATACCACACCCGCAGCAATACCACACCCGCAGCAATACCACACCCGCAGCAATACCACACCCGCAGCAATACCACACCCGCAGCAATACCACACCCGCAGCAATACCACACCCGCAGCAATACCACACCCGCAGCAATACCACACCCGCAGCAATACCACACCCGCAGCAATACCACACCCGCAGCAATACCACACCCGCAGCAATACCACACCCGCAGCAATACCACACCCGCAGCAATACCACACCCGCAGCAATACCACACCCGCAGCTACCACACCCGCAGCTACCACACCCGCAGCAATACCACACCCGCAGCTACCACACCCGCAGCAATACCACACCCGCAGCAATACCACACCCGCAGCTACCACACCCGCAGCAATAGATTAAAGCCCATGCATCACAACGAATGTAATATACAACATTTATTATAGCGCCTGTCTTGACACACACGCACCAGAGTGAAAAAAATCACAACAGAAGGAACCACCTCAATGAATACCTGGGAGCATTTCCATCCACAAATTTAAGACCTGGAATCGCCTAGTTTCAGTTATTTCAGCATTTAATGACATAGGGATATTACTACTGAGGAAAATATCGAAATCTGGACTGTTCACGTCTAAATGTCAAGCATTTTGGATTAGCACTTTTTATTTACGTGCTTGCGTATGTCCACGCAGTGACAGACTCTTCACCAGTTGGCGACTTTTGCTGATGCGGTGACAGAGACTCCACTCCAGCTGGTGACTTTTTATCCACGGTAAAAATGCATAGCTTAGCAATGTGTATCACAAGATGAATACAAAGTGCCCCGTATTCGTGATTTTTCACCTTTACGTTTGCCAACTCGGTAATGCCATTGTTTGAATATTGATTTCTTTAATGCAGGAAATTTGTCGGAATTTATCGATTAACAGCTTACCTACGAGTACAATAAAATGCATATCATGTGTGGTTGGGCGGACGGGTGCTGTAAAACGAAATCGTCACTCCACTGGTGGAGGATGCAGCTAGACCGGTGTGGCGGCCACCACACCAGCAACATCGTCACTCCACTAGTGGAGGATGCAGCTAGACGGGTGTGGCGGCCACCACACCAGCAATATCGTCACTCTACTGGTGGAGGATGCAGCTAGACGGGCGTGGCGGCCACCACACCAGCAAAATCGTCACTCCACTATTGGAGGATGCGGCTAGATGGGTGTGGCGGCCGCTGCACCAGCAAAGTTGGAAATGCGCCTTCTTGGCATGGTTGCACTACATTGTTAGCCATCGCAGCACGGTAAAACTTCGCACCCATCCTACCCAGTACCTGTATGACAATGCACACTGTTTGATACGCATCTGTTCTGCTACGGTGTACAAGGATCCAGCTTTTCTTCCCAAAATAATGCACTGGCCAGGAAAGTGAGGGAAGGAACAGAAAAAGAGAGAAGTAAATCACGAAGAGAAAGCTGCAACAGCTTAGTTGTCCAAATTGCTATTTACACATCAATCGTGGCCGATTTAACCCAACAACCCTGCTAAGATTACCTAGGATTAGCAGAACGTCTTGAACCAGTTGTAACCGGCAATTGCCAACCTCTGTGGAGCAGTTGAATACAAAAGAACTAAAATGCTTGATTATGCCCAATCTGCATTACCCGACTGCTGTCCTTGTCTCCCGCAGACTGACGACGATATCCGTCTCAGACGTGACGTCACAGACGCCGACACCTCCTTCTTCACGCGCCATCTTCGTCTCACCAGCATGGTGTCCTCCGGTCTAGACGCGTCCGACCTGGGCTTTGCCGGCCTAGGCATGGCCGGGCTGCGCATTGCTCTGGTGCGCTCCGCCATGCCATTCGTTTCTGGCTTTCGGCCGCACCGCGAGGGAGTGGTGCTAGT
The DNA here is from genome assembly GCA_034440615.1 of Ashinkailepas kermadecensis. Lineage (NCBI taxonomy): Eukaryota > Metazoa > Arthropoda > Thecostraca > Neolepadidae > Ashinkailepas > Ashinkailepas kermadecensis. The sequence continues at coordinate 207,900 of JAOTOM010004211.1, forward strand.
GACATCTAGGAGAACGACGAGGCACTTCTATCTCTGAGCAGGACTGTCGAGGTGTAGCAGGCGCCGTGGCGGGTCTGTGTTGTGGGCGGAAGTTGGATGCTCTAAAAAGCGTCGGAGTGCAGTAGGAGTCGTATGTGTTGTGGGGTCTCTGACCCATTACTCCTTGCTATTCTGACTCGTTTGACTGCTATACATCAGGATGGGAAGACTGTTCACTAGTGCTGGATCCCCAGCCATGTGGGCGTATTGGGAAATAAACGCGCCGATTCTGCAGCGAAATGGGCTGCCCGGAGACCGCAAACACGTGCTTTTCCACTGCCAGCCAGAGACCATCTCCCCGGAATATCATCATATATTAACACCAAATGGCAGACGACCTGGAGCGCACAGACCAACAAGAAGCTGTACGCGATAAAGCCACACATTGGAGACTGGCCATCGTGTCATCGCAGATCCATTAGTGACGAGGTGGCGGCAGACTGCGTCTCGGCCACATACATGCTACTCACCAATACCTCCTCTGCGGCGACGAGAGAACCCAGTGTCCCCGCTGTTCAGGAAACTTGACCGTACGTCACGTACTTTTCTCGTGCCAGCACTTCTCAACAGAGCGAAGGTTGTTTTATGGAAATACTACACGGCTCAGCACATATCGTGACGTCCTGGCTGATGACTGACATAGTTCGTTCTGGGAACATATTCCGCTTTCTGAGAGCGATCGGTTTTCGGGCCATCTACTCACCCCGGTAACACCTGTATTGTCCGCATAACTAACTGAACCGCTGAATTGTAAGTTATGGGCGCTAAATGATCACGCTTTGGTCGAAGCGCCCTTAAACTCAAATAACTAACTATGTGTTGTGGGAGGTTGTCGGAAGCTTCTTCGTTTCCTGAACCGCATTAGTTGCTCTTGGCATGGGCACCGCGTTGCATTTAGGAGCTCTTGGCATGGGCATCGCCACGGATTTTGATACTGGATGGGGAGGGAGAGGAGAGGGACGCGTAATGTCGAATTTCATGAAGTTCAGAGGGCGGGGCGTGTTCCTCCCGTCCCCCCATGCTGGCGACGCCCATGGCTGTTGGTGTTGCGTTTGTCCTGTACTGGCGATCGGGAGAGGGGATTCAACGTCAGTCGGTTAACGGCCTGTAGTTCCTCCGGTAGGATTCGTCAGCTGAAAAGGCCACTGTGATCTGGCACAAAAAGCCGGGGTAATGTGGTTAATCAGCTTACTGCAATACATTCGTGATATATCCAGAAACCAAGCATTATCGTAATTCGGTATCATCAACAGAGGTTGAGGTATTGCGACACACCAGGCTATTCCTGGGACGTGCTGGCGCATTGCGGGCTTCGTCTCAGAGAAACTATCGAACATATTGAGAACTATCATGAACTACCAGGCATCGAGCTCCCCAAAATGTCTAGTTATTTTTGGTGAAAAACTGCGCGGTGTGCATGGGAAAGTGGTTCACAATGGAGTGTTGTGCAGATGTGATCGCTGTTCCATTTATGGCGCTCCGGCTTGTTCTTTCAAGTCAGAAACTTCATGCGCTTCTCGTCGGTATTCACCAAAAGCATACGTCAACGTTTCAGCATGGTGTATTGGAATGTTTCACGCGCAAAGTGGTCCGGAGCAAAAGGAGTCACGGAGTCTATGCAAAACACACACAATATGACTGCTTTTCTTCGACGATCACAACAAATGTTTATAACAAAGTCCCGATGTAATGTTTCGCTTAACACGCGCCCTGGAGGGCCTCTGAGAATTACGCGCACTGGAGGGGGGGGGGGGCGGATTCCGCCCCCCTAAGATCTCGGCTCCTAGTAAAGCTGGAGGAACGGAATTTGCAGGGTGGATGGGCACGGTAGTGAACTCTATCCTGCGCAATTTTCGTGACCTTAGGTCAATATCTTCAAGGTCAAATGAGGTCAGATTGACAACATTTTCCGGTTTTGCGTGGCTTGGCTTGTCATCGTTATGGATCGCTGTGATTTTGTTTAAATGCTCAAAAATGGGCATCAATGATGTTTTGGACATTACTAGTGATGCAATGCAGATGCTAGACCCAACATTTGACCTCAGGTCACCTATATAGCACCACTTTATCAGGTCAGTTACCTGTTCCAGTTACCGGAACCGGCCGCCCGCCCGGCTGCTCCGTCGGGCAGCTCGGAGCAATCGGCTTCGTGAAGAAGGGAGTGAAGTACATGAATAAAGTATGGAAAGGCAATGACAAACAGTACAAATGACAACCAGTAGTGCATTTATGGCAACATTCCAGTTGATCAAGTTTGGTTCCATTAACCTGTCATGAACTTGACCTGACTTGACCTTGGTGACCTAACATGACCTTGAAACTATACAGCATATCAATATGCATCAAACAAGTCGCTAGTGTTGCCTAGAACACTTCCCTTTTGTCAGTATACTGGAAGCGCATCAGCGCCGATTTTTGTGGTCTGGCGCTATAACATGTTTTGATTTTAGCGGCCCCTAACTTGAAAAATTTTCGGCCGATTTCCATTTTTCTTGCTTTAAACGACGCGCCGTTCTTTCTAAACAGGTACACCGAAAATCGCGTATATCGACCGGTAAAATCTGCAGTTATTTGCGAAAAACCGGAGGGGTGGGCGGATTTCGCCCCCCCTCCAGTGCGCGTGTTAAAAAGAAAAACAGGCAAGGGCGTACGAGATAAAACAATCCTGGTGTAGGAGAAAAAAGAACGAAAATACCTTCGCGGGATATGTGGCACCCCGACCAGCCCTTCACTTCTCCCTTTCAACATATTAATCTATCGGAGGGAAGGAATGGTAGGCAAGTATTTTCAGATGGTTCAGATGGTTCTGCATGTCATTGTTGTGTGTGGGAGAACAGCTGCATTAAGGCAGAAGTATGCCAACATCACGGTAGAAGTAAGGTCCATAAGGTCACTTCCCACCCTCTGGTCGAGCCTCTCGCCAGAGAGAAGGCCTCTATCCCCACCCGCGCCCTCTGATCGTACCTATATCCAGAGAGAAGTGAAGGCCCCTATCCTCATTCCCCGTTCTCTGGCCGTACCTCTGGCCAGCGGAGTTTTGAATGTAGAGTACACAACGAGAATGGCACACAAGCCAGGTAAGAAAACACGGAAGAATGCCGTTGTTCCTTCCATTCTCTCTCGAAATCCAAGGCACATTTTATTGCTGAAAAATGTCCTCGCGTGAAAACCTAATTGCGTTGAGGAACAGCTTAGCAGAGCTTGTGAAATTCCAGATTAGTTTTATATTTCAGATAATTGCGTCGAATGCTTTTGCATCTATTGTTTTGTGAGCGGGGGCAGGACTGTAAGATTTCAATTCACTCATGTGGGAGACTTAGTTCGTTTAAAAAAAAATACTTGGTCCCATTTGGCAGTGTTTGAGTTCTTTTGAAGGAATTTAGGGTCTTTGAGCTATTATTTGCAAGCATATGATTATCGTTTGGTTCCAGTTTTCCTTTTGGACCCTGCCTGATTACTAGCAGTACCACCTCCGAGCCCAGATAATCAGTAAATAATTAGTATTCCTTGGCAGAAAAACTGCCAGTCCATGCCACGATACCTTAGCAAATATTGGGGCAAAGGTAGAGTTAGTACAGGTTCCCTCCCCAATACACCGGAAGCTGAGGGGATATCAGCACTTACCGGACGCTCATTGGATTCCAGGGATTGTCCGCAATAGGACATTGCTACAATATCACATCTGGTAAGCTGATATTAATCGACAGCATGCACCAAATGGTAAAGAATGATTTGGTGACAGACGACCAAATCCAAGTGGATTGCTGTGCCAAAAGAGAATATGAACGAACGATCAAGGTCATGCAGGGGTGCGGCTTAATAAGAGCCATAGGGACTACCTGGGTTAATTCTATTAACAAGAGATACTAATAGATGATAAAAATAAACTGAAGCATCCTAATAAATGCCATACCCTCAGTTCAGGAGAACCCCCCCCCCCCACCCCCCACCCCACCCTCACCACCACCATCGCAGTACTTATTACCATAGCCAATACCTTCAGCATCACATACTTGAAGGCCGGCAGTGAATCCACCGTCTTGTATACCCGTAGCATAACTCCTTATTACTAGCATTATTTAAGACATGAAAAGTGCAAGGCACAAGGAGAACCACAGCGCCTCTCCCAAGAGGAATGAATGTGCACTATATCCCATAATCTATCCAATCAAATATAGCCTCACTATTGAAGAAAACATCCACCATGTTGTTCAGCACGTGCAATGAAGGACTCGCCGCAATCTCCTTAGATAAACCATTCCAATGGTTTACAACTCTTTGGCCACACATCATCTGCCACTACGCTCCCTGGATTTTGTATGGATTGAGGGAAGCCTTTGTGTGTAGACTGCATGTGGTGGGGCGTTCAGGGCCTCTGAAAATTTCCATCTCACAGAGCAAGTTTGTGTCTAGAACTACCACAGCATTTGCCTCACATACGCCAGCTTCAGGTGCTATAGATGCTGGTCGAAGTCACATACAACCAATAATTTTTTTATCGTGTGGCTGAACTTGATGCAAACAAGGTAAGTCGAAGTGGCTTACCGAGGGAATAGCCGAGGAGATCTATGTCCAGTTAACCGTTGCTGGCCAGTTTGCGAATTTCTGGTTTAGACGTTCACCTCCACCAGGTGATCACCATGGTCACATACTAAAAGCGAAGGCTCATGGACTTCCCATCGCAAGGTGGGCAGCGATCCAACGCTGACTCAGCACTTCACCGCAGATCAAGACACACTTTAGCATTGCGCCCCATGTGAACATTACCGGCTAGCGAATAACATTTTCTTGGTTGCCTGTTTGGCGCGGGCGCACTGCACGGCATTCTTCCATCCACCGGCAGTTGGCTGTCCTCCGCCTGTCCAGCGCTGACAGAGCCATTTGTCTGGGCCTCCTCTGATACAGCAGGAAGTCATATTCCCTTCTCGGCACCTTGCTTGCTCTGGGACACTTACAGCTTCTCATACTCTTGCATTTACACCGGCAGACGTCAAACAGCGCGGTGAAGTATGACTTGTGCTTTATTTGCGACTGATCGTCTGCTCCCTTGTATTTCTGGAGTTTATTTACGCTCCGGTGTCCCTTGCAGCAGTCCGCTACCTTTCTGTCAGTAGTGACGGGCGAGACGGTGGGTATTCTCCCTTTCGACCACATTACATGCACTTGTAGAACGAAAAGCAATTATATCGTCTGCCGAATCGCACTCACCCGACTCTATCTCTTTCTCTGTCTCTTTGCTGGCATGTCAGTCCGTGGACTGATTAAAACAATCAAACACAATTTACATGTCCTTCTTCGTTGACAGTTAGGATTTTGGTACAGAGGACATGGATCCCCGAGAAGGAATTGCTACTTCTACTTCGCCTTCTTATCATCTCACACCTCTAGATACGCACAACCGCTGCTATTTTCCATATTTTTCTTCTTTTTTATACGTGTGTGTCCACAGAACAGTGGTTCGCAACTGTCCTCCCAACTGCTCCTCCCAACTGCTCCTCTGGCGACAGACAGTTGGGAGGACAACAGAGCAATACACAACTGCTCCTCTGGCGAGAGACAGCTGGGAGGACAACAGAGCAATACACAACTGCTCCTCTGGCGAGAGACAGCTGGGAGGACGACAGAGCAATACACAACTGCTCCTCTGGCGAGAGACAGTTGGGAGGACGACAGAGCAATACACAACTGCTCCTCTGGCGAGAGACAGCTGGGAGGACGACAGAGCACTACACAACTGCTCCTCTGGCGAGAGACAGTTGGGAGGACGACAGAGCAATACACAACTGCTCCTCTGGCGAGAGACAGTTGGGAGGACAACAGAGCAATACACAACTGCTCCTCTGGCGAGAGACAGCTGGGAGGACGACAGAGCAATACACAACTGCTCCTCTGGCGAGAGACAGCTGGGAGGACGACAGAGCAATACACAACTGCTCCTCTGGCGAGAGACAGCTGGGAGGACGACAGAGCAATACACAACTGCTCCTCTGGCGACAGACAGTTGGGAGGACAACAGAGCAATACAGGACCGAGGGCTCTCGTCCTACGCACTGGCTCCAGTTCATGTTTGTCGGCAACACCAATGCTGTTTGTCATGTTTTCGTGTTTGTCGGCACCATCAATGCTGGAAGGAAGAGGGTAGCTGTGTGACGGAGGACAACGTCAGAGGCGGCAGCACGTGCCGGTATAATTAGCATACAAACCACGACTATCTGATTGGTATTGATAGCAAAACAATATTCCGTCAATATTTCTACCATCTTAATCGCGACATATACTTGCTATATACGAATGAACTCACATGACTGAGAGGATTCCGAAAATGGCATTATATATATATATATATATATATATATATATATATATATATATATATATATATATATATATATATAATATATATATATATATATATATATATATATATATATATTATATATATATATATATATATATATATATATATATATATATATATATATATATATATATATATATATATATATATGTATATATATATATATATATATATAATTCAAACCAGTGATATATATTTCCATGATTTGTCCGCTAGATGGTAACACTATTTTCAGTATAAATGCTTGAATCGCCAAGCTCAGGATGCAATTGTTTTTTTTCTCAGAAAGATCGACTATCATATGCGCTTTTCACAACTGAGACGCGAGCATTTAAGATGCACTTTTCACTACTTTTCGCTTTGAGAAAAAGTATGGTTTTGGCACACTTGAATATGTTTGCAGGCATATATATATATATATATATATATATATATATATATATATATATATATATATATATATATATATATATATATATATATATATATATATATATGCAAGGGCGTCGCCACCGGGGGGAGGGGGCAGTTCCCCCCCCTGCCGTGAGACTGGGGGAGGCGCCGCACCCCATGCAATTTGAGGAGGCCCCTATCCGGAAATGCACAGGAAAAAAGTGAGCAAGGAGGCCGACGAGACATGAGAGGAGGCCTCCAAGACGTGAGAGGAGGCCCCTAATCTGAAGAAGTCACATAGGAGAGGATAGGAGGCCCCAGAAATCAAGAGAGTGCCAACAATTGGCACGGAGGCCCCCAGGAATGTAAAGAAGGCCACCAGGATTGTAAAGGAGGCCCCCAGGATTGCAAAGGAGGCCCACAGGATTGCAAAGGAGGCCCCCAGGATTGCAAAGGATGCCTCCAGGATTACAAAGGAGGCCCCAGGATTGCAAAGGAGGCCCCAGGATTCAAAAGGAGGCCCCCACGATTGCAAAGGAGGCCCTCAGGATTGCAAAGGAGGACCCCAGGATTGCGAAGGAGGCTCACAGGATTGCAAAGGAGGCCCCCAGGATTGCAAAGGAGGCCCCCAGGATTGCAAAGGAGGCCCTCAGGATTGCAAAGAAGGCCCCAATACGGGGAGGAAGTCCTCAGAAAATGAGAGGAGGCCCTAAGACGGAAGAGAAAGCCAGTGGATATGAGATGAGGTTTTGGAGACGCAAAAGCAGTCCCCAAAACGGGTGAGTGTTTTTTTTTAAAGAAAAATATATTGTCGTCCCCATATCAGATGCAGCAGCAGCCTATCCTATTTGGCTGTATGCACCTTCACTGGGTCTTTCAATGTGGGGCTTCTCTAGGTGAGCTGCCCATAGATCAGGACAGCCAACACATGGGTGCCTCGGGATGCAAGCAAGAGACACAACAGAATGCGATTATACCAATACTATTATCATCCCTTCTGTATTTTCTTTTTCTTTTTGCAGATAGACTACCACCAATTAGTAGAAAGGAAATGAGACCCCGGGAAAAACCGTGGACAGGTAGCAAGCTAGTAGCGCCCACGGCATTCCCAGGGTCACAAGATGAAAGGTTAGGGGGAGTACAGAAAAGATGAAAGCATTCAGACAAAGATAACTCATGCAGAATATGCATGGGTGAATACGAACCTAACAGAATCCTCCATCACAAAAAAAAAAAAAAAACACATTCATTCAGGCACATCATATTTTTCTATAGCACATCTTTTTTCCTTGGCACCTGTTCTATTCTGGGAAATATTTGGCAAATTACACTATTCCAGGATTTTGGTGCAGGGTATGTAATAGCAAACAGCCTATATTGTCGATAAGTAAATGGTATAGAGAAATGTTGAAATTTATATCTTGGTTCCACCAAGATAGAAAAGGATGATCCAGAAAAGTGTCAGGAAGCACCTAATTCGGAAGGGGACGATATAAGATTGGAAATGAGACCCTATGATGAACGAGGAAGCCCCTAAAATAAAAGAGAAGGGCCATTAGATAAGAGGGATGGCTCCCAGGCGAGAAAGAAGGCTTCAAGACGGGTAAGAATGTCCCCAGGAAATGACAAGGTAACTGAGATAGGAAAGGTTGCTTGTAATTTGGAAGAGGAGGCACCTGAGAGAGAAGACGAGTCCACCAGGAGATAAGAGGCCACCCTTAAAATGGGAAAATATATAATCAAAACGCAGAACATGAGGTCCCCAAGACGTGAGAGGAGGCCCCTAATTTGAAAAAGAAAGCCTCTGGAAGAGAAAAGGAGGCCCTGCCGGACTCGAGAGGAGTCCCTCAAGACGGAGTAGGAGGTCTCCAGGGCCGAATGAGGCCCCAACGACCGGAAGGAATTCCCAGGAAATGAGAGAAGGCCCTTATAAGATGGGCGTGGTAGGTAGCAGGTATGGAAGGAGGCGAGGTTTTCGAAATTGAAGATCACCTCAAGACGGGTAAGCTTTGCGAGGACAAAGGAGGACGCCCACGAGGCGTGGCAGGAGGCCCCTAATTTGGCAGATGCCCCTGGAACATGAGAAGAAGCCCCATGCCATGTTAAAGGGGCCCCATGATGTGGGAGGAAGCCTTCAAAAACGGGAGAGGAGGACCATTGAATATGGAGGAGGGTAGGACGCACGAGGAGACATCCAAAACCGGTAAAGAGGCTCCAAGAAATGAGACGAGACCCCTAAGACGCGAGAGGAGGCCTACAATTTGCAAGAAGCCCCTGAAATGGTAGCAGTCGTGCCGGGGTATTTGAAAATCACGATATGGGCCCAAAAAGATCCGGCCGGGGCCCCTGAAAATCACGCTGAGCCTCGGGGTACCAAAAAGTCACGCCAGGACCATGAAAATCACGCTAGGGGCACGATGGGTTGTACCGTTCCCCAACAGTATCATTGGGACACAAATGAAGCCGGGGCAACGAAAAACAACCCGGACATGGATAATCACTCTGGGGCCCCAACAATGACACCAAAAGCATCCAAAACGAATTGAACCCCCACAAAGTGTCGAGGTGGCTAAAACTCGCGCTAGGGATCCAAGCAAATGACGTCGGGACACAAAAGATTACATTGGACTAAAAAAAGTCGCGTCGCAGCCCTTGGAAATCTCACTGGGGACCAAAAAGGTCGCGCCTGGACCCCAAAGGTTGCAGCTGCCCCAAAAATCAATTATCAACCGGAATGTCACCCTGCGCCCCAAAAATTCGGGTCAAAGTGCACCCCAAAACCCGTTGGGCACTGGAAAAACGTGTCAGGGCACCGACAAAAAATTGCACCTGGAGACCGAAGAATCGTACCGGGACCAAAAAATATCATATAAGGACCTTTAAAAAAATAGAACTCGATGTCCAAAAGTTCACACCGAGACTCGATCGAATCGACCCCAGCACCGGAAAATTAAGAACAGGTCCGAAATAAAAATACCTGGAGGGCTTTTATACTCCGAAAGGTGCCATCGGCTGAAAAAAAAACCTCTTTCGGTGGCCGCAGTGGCATATCAAAGGAGCAAATGCCCCCTCCCTCCTAAGAGGGATATGCTTCCAGGAATCGAGCCAAGGCCCCCAAAAGTCGCGCTAGGGCCACACAAACTCGCGTCGGTCCACCAGAATTCGCGTAGGGGCTCAAAGTAAATACGGCGGGCCCAAGAAAACTTGCTCCGAGGCCCGAAAATCTGCACCAGGAACCGCCAAGATCGCGTTGGGGCCACAGCTAAGTACAACGCGTCCCACAAACTCGAACCGGTCCCACCAAATATCGCGCTCGGACCCACAATTCCCATCGGTAGTACCAAAAATTTGGTCTGGACATCAAAAATTAACGTCGGGGTTGCTAACAATTGGCGTCTAGGGCCCCACATAAGCACCGTGTGACCCCCCAAAGTCGCATCGGTATCCGAAAAATAAAGCCGGAGCCCTCCAAAATGAGGAGGGATTCAAAAAAGAAGTCCGGGTCAGGAAAATGGTTCTGGAGCACCGAACATATCATCAGATGCCTTCACAAATCGCATACGGCATCGAAAAACATACCGGAGCTCGAAGAAAATCGAGGTGAGATACAAAAACATGGCGCCAGGGACTCGAAAAATCAGGCCGGGATTCGAAATTTAAAGAAAATTCAGAAGAGATCCACAAAAATCGCGTTGAGTCCAGATAACTGACGTTGGGTCCCCGGAACCACGCGCCTGGGCGCGATAAGTCGCGCCAGGACCCAGAAAATCGCACCGAAGCCCCAAAATCGTACTGGTGCCCCACAAATGTGCGTCAGAAGCCCCAAATAAACGCAGCGGGACCCTAAGAGCACAACGGGGACCGAAAATGCAACTGGCCCTCCAAAGCGCAGTCTCGCAAAAAGCGACAGGGCCCTAAAACATGCGTTGCAACCCTAAATAAATATACCGGGAAATATTAAAAAAACACCAAAAACACCGGAAGCTCTCAAGGCACACAGGGCCCATGCGATAGCACAAGGGCCTACAAACAGGCTGGGGCCGCAAAAAGCAACATGATCCCAAAACGAACAAAAATACCGGGCACTAAGTAAACACATCAATATCTTTGAAAGCGCCCCGATAACTAAGAAAAATAATCGGTGCACAAAAAGCAATAAACCCTAAAACGAGCAGGGGTTTCGAAAATGCGTTGGGACTCCTACAAAAATGGGTTGGAGCCCTAAGACACATCCGTAGACGAAGAAATATGAAACGGGTCCAAAGAAGTGCACTCAGGCAGGGCCTCGGTTCGGTAGTCAACCTGGAAGCATGTTTAATCAAAGATATGAGGTGCATCAAAGCTCAGCGGGTATCCGCATTTCTTCACCATAAAATATGGGACGTAGGGAACTAATGATCGAATTTAATTAATCGAATTTTCGCAGCAAACGCCCATACGAAGCATTTCATCACGTCAGATATGGCGCAAGTCTAGCATGTGGCAGCAATTAGCAAAGCGTAGGAGGCCCAGCAGAACCCGTAGCATCGCACGAAGTGTGGCGAATGCGCCGAATGCGCAAGATGGGTGTGCACGTGCACTAACGTTGGCGTCGTGGCGACCGGGCACTATGAACTGGAATGTCTGAAATTGGGAAATTTTACATTTTAAAGTGATTTGAGTAGGTGTAATTTCAGCAGTGCCAGGTGACTTATCAAGGGATACCAAAAGAACACATTCGAACAGGATGGGGGAGCTAGGGTTGAAATCCGACAAATCAGAAACGATAGTGGTAGATTAGGCCCCTCCACAGGATAATTCAGTTGGTCACTAATTATTGTATTTAAAAAGGTCCCCTTTGACAAAATAGTGGTCGAAATCGGAAGACTTTTTATTGAGTAGGTGGACCCCCTCCAAATACGTTTGCCCCCGCCCCTTGACGCAAATATAGGTACGTCACTAGTTCCCCAATAATTTTAAGAAACATACGCCCATGGAGCAAAGCCGACATTGAGGGGGCAAATTCCCCCTCACAAGCATACAAAACAACACCGATGCCCCATATTCAATGGGGTAATGATGTTTTTAAATGTATTTTATTCCTACAACCTTGTCTTCTGTGATTACAGCCTGCATGATTAGAGCTTCCCAGCTTCAATACCCTCTCAACGACATAATTTACAAAACGGCACAGCACAGCGAAAACCATGGGCGTGACGGCGTGGAATTTGAAGGTTTTGTATTATTTTGCATTGTCATTGTTACATTGTTGCATTGCCATTGATGCATTGTTGTTCAACGCTTGTTCTTGCCGTGAATTTATTCGCGGAGGATTTATTATTTTAGCTTCTGTGCCAAGTGCCTTGCAGCCAACACCAAATGTTATAAAAATAAATAAATCCCTAAGATGACGATCAGGAAACCAATTCAATCCACTTCTCGTTGTCACCTTCGCGAAATTGTCGTCCCAGGACTGATAAATGATCGTTTTAGCTTGTTTATAAGATCAAGCTGGTAGGAATGACTAACAGTAGTGATGAACCTAGCTATATTCAGTTAAACTTGATGGACATAGAAGTGGGTTGATCAATGGGAGATGTCTTTAAGATATGCTCGGCACCAGCCCCACCAGCTCGCTGCAATCTAGAGGTCAGCGGGAAGATTCTTATCGTCGATAAAGCATAAAGATCTTGGTTTGTTTTGGCACTGGCGTATTTATCCACATTTGCTTATTTATACCCTGGTATGGCTAAGTTATCAGCGAACAAAAAAATGATTCTTGCTATTGCGTTTTCCGTAAATGATGCACAATACCAAGAACAAACAAAACATCAATATGAAATCATGTTCCCCATTCGGGAACCATACTAAGAGTCTAAAAAGCAATAGGAGGCCCTAACACAGTGGAGGCCCCCTTTCGGGGAAGAGGAGGCCCCCTATCAACATTGCCCCGCCCCCCCCCATTGGAAGAATTTCGTGGCGACGCCACTGTATATATATGTCCTTATCTCATTCACATATGAACCGACAGGCATGTACAGGATTGCTCACAAAATCTGACACTCGATGCAAAAACGGCCGTAAAAGATAAGGTAATAATCTATCTACACGAAATGGCAGCAGGTGAACGAAAATGTTGTCCGGTGAAGTTAGATCCGTTCACATTGTTACCTTCACCACTGCCCACAACACCAAAATCGTTGTTTTATCTTGCCATAAAATATAACATCTTAACAAGACCGCATTTCCGGAACAACCTGAAAACAAAAACAGCACCAATTTTGAGCACCACTGATGCATTTTTACGAAAAGGATCCGTGGAAAACATTTGGCCAGGCTCAACTGCGAACAAATGAATAGCCGGTCCGAAGAATTGGTTTCAAATGCACAAGAGGTCATTGCCGAAAATCGCTAAAAGGCGAGGCGTATTTTCCCAGGACGTCGGCAGCCTCGCAATCACAGTTTGGCCCAGTCGTGGGGAAAAACATGAGCGTGGGACTTCCCACCACACTCGAAAAAAAAGCTGAAATGAGCGTGAGCCATGAAAGATTCAGGCCGAGGTTCCTCTAGTGTTAAATTTGAGAGATCATGTCAATATCTTGACTCGATGAACGTTCGGGATACTGCACTATTAGCATACGGTAAACCACGAGATTTTGGAGAACACTTGGCTTCGGGTTCGCCGTTTCCATCCGCAGCCTTTGTGTAGCCACACGAGATAAGCAATGCAATGCTGGCTTTGCATTCATAGCGCATGGATTTATTCATGCCAGTCAAAGCTGGAGGTTGTCACTGTTGATGCCAATGTCACCGACTCACCTCCTGGTGGCCTCTGGAATGCATACCTGATGATAACATCACAGCCAGCTACCGGTCAAGGGCCCTGTTCACGGAACCTGCGGTCGCCGCGGCTCTGCGGTCAAAATAGGCTCCGCCTACCACCGATACGTCACCAGCAGCGGGACTCACTTGAACGCCGTCGCGGCCCGCCCCGGTCAAAGCATGCGTCAAATCTTGCGCAAGACTTACATTTATAAACGTAAGATATGTGGATGAGCCGATGAATTGCAAATACCTATAATATTAGGCTTAAAAATATGGTGGATGACTCTTTTTGGACTGCAAAACCTTGTTTTTGAGTTCTAAGTAATGGTGGATGGGGTGAGATTTATGCTAAGTAGGTGTGTATTATACAGGCCCTTTGAAGTAGGTATGGATGGAGTCTGAAAATTATTGGTAGAGCACTCAATCCACGTGTGTTACATGGGATCGGGTGAATAGGGCTGGGTATGTAAGGCAGGTAGACATTGATGAGGGTGTGGGATGTTGGTAGATGGATTCTTTGAAATAATGGATATGGGCGCCAAAGGCCCTGTAGTTGGCACGCCCTTAAACCCAAATATCAATAAAGCAATAAAGAAATTAGGGATGTGGTGCTGGTTTGGTGAGTACCTTTTTGCCAGTGTTGCTGTATCTTCCCTTTACAGGCTTAACCTGGATGGGCCCTTGCAGATCTTGTTAAGTCTGATCACTTTATGACTTGATGACTTAGGCTTGTGCTTTCTGTCTGTCAGGTTAATATTTGCTTGATTTTAGTGCTTCTATTGTTGAAGAATAGGTTGATGTACAGCCCTTTCCAGTCCAGACAGCCCATTCCAGCTCTGAGGCATGTTCTCTTTCTTTCACAGCCAGGGGTGTTGTTTTGTATACTTTTGTAGGGACATACATAGTGCTGTTCTGTACCCATGACACATAAGAAAACATTGGGCTTTACAAAATGCATATGCATGCACAGCATATATCCAGCTATACAATAACAAGCCATAATGATGTTCTTTTACATCATTGCAGCCTGCCACACCAAAGTAATGTTGAGATTGTTATAGGTTTTGATGCAAATAATAATTCAGGTAGCATTAAAAAACACTAGCAAAACATATTTCGGCAATACATACAGATGTTCCCACCCCTGAACAGATTGTGTGAAAAATACCCTGAACAGTGGGTATTGGGTGGGGTGATGTATAATGGACAATATATACTATATATATATATATATATATATATATATATATATATATATATATATATATATATATATATATATATATATATATAAATATATATATTTTAAAGAGAACCTAATCCAGCCTAGGTTAATTCAGTCTAACCTACTCTAACCTACTGATGGTGGATCACATAAAATCTACTGGTGTAGTAATGTTGGGTCATGCAATATCACTACATGACCAAAGGAGTCAATGCGACCTGCTCTATTGATGATGAGTGATTTTAAATAGTGAAATAGGTACCTTGGTTTTATGTGATTCCCCGAATAAATGGCAGGGAAAGAGGTTGCTAGGTCAGCTTCAATGAGTCTAGTCCATTTTCTTTCTAATTTGTGCTGAGATATCAGCGCCATACTTTCTAATTATGGTAGTTGAGATGAAAAATGATTTGTAATCAAACAAGGACGATATTTTGTATTAAAACCCTCAACATCAGGAGTTTAGTGCATACTTTCTGACGAATTTTGAGCACTGTCACAGAGCAGTTAATTATCAAACATCATAGTAAATTTGTTCTTGGGGGATTAAAAAAAAAATTCTTTGGAATTTTCCCCAATGTTTATGAATGTATACATTTATGAATGCAATTAAGATGATGTGACCATTGTGATCATGTCCTTTGCAAGTGCTCAGTTTTCAGATGGCAAGCAAAAAAGCACCAAAAAAGTGGCTATGGGTTAAGTGATACAAAGCAAACCGAATGAGGTAAACTGTAACATAACATAACCTAACCAAACCTCACCTTTATGAAAAGCCCACAATTTGGACAAATTATTTCTATTCACTGTTTGAACTTAAAAAACTGAATCTAGCCTAAACAAATATAGCTTAAATGGTATTATTGTGCTTTATTTAGTGCATTCAGAAAACAAATTTTATGCACATTTTACCTCTATAAAGCAAGCATGTTTCTTGGTGGTTGGTTAGTTAGCAGTACAAGTAAGTTCTGTTTTGTAATTTGGACATGCTTTCCTTTTTGAAAAATGGAAATAATTATTTTTTTCTTCATGGTTATTGGTTGGTTATTGGTTTTACACCACTTCAACCATTGAGTCATATAGCATCACCAATCTCTCACGCTTATTGGCCTTGGGCAAATAGTAGCAACAGGTGAGACTCAAACCCACAATCTTTTGATTGTGAGATGGGTAACTTACTCCTAGACTACTTGTCCCCTATTGTTGGGTAATTAGGTCCAAGTAGTCAGGCTAGGTGAAATTTTCCATTTCCATTTTTTTATATGGGAGGTTCAGCTAGGTTAGGTTGGGTTGTCAGATTTTAAAAAATGGGGGCATATGCAATGCTATATTACCCAATTCAATGCTACATTTTGGGTGTTATTTTACCCGCCAACTGAAAAGTAAGCACTTGCAGAGGATATGTGTGGTCACCTGGCAACTACATTCACAAGCATTGCATTGTAAAAAATCGAGGAATTCAAAAAGTACCTTGAAGCGCAAATTTACTGCATAATATACCCCTTTGCTTGCTTTATGGAGGTGCAATGTGTGCAAACCCTGCTTCTCGAATACCCTAAAGCACAATACTACCCACCATTCAACATACAGATGGAAAAGTGAAAGAATATCTTCTTTCTTTATTTTATCTCCTTTCTTAATATTATGGATGCCAAACATCCAGAAACAGCTGTTTTACTAATCCTGACACTGCTCCGTGGGTGGAGTTTCAATAACAGTTGGTGCTTCAGTGCCACATATAGAAATGGTTGAACAACACCTAGCTTTCACACTCAATATTGGTGTCTATAGAGATGCATGGAAAAGCACCACCAGAAACCACAATGCCATGGAAAAGCACCACCTACATTTTTTTGCATGCCACCAGAAAATTCCACTAATTGGTGCCCCGCACAAAATCCTACATATCACAGTGAACTACTCAACCCATCTTTCAACAGCTCACAATTCGCGCCATTGCGCCAAGATGAGCCTTCTTAATCTTGCGGCCGCTGCGGTCGGGGGAAATACCATGGAAACCCAGTAAAGGTATCTTGGGAAGTACAGCGACCGCAGGAACCGCGGCGGCCGCAGACAACGTAACGTCATCCTGCTCACTGCTGATTGGTCATGGCTAAGCTCCACCCCTTTGACCGCGAGAGCCGCAGCGACCGCAGACAGCCGCAAGCCCCGTGAACAGGGCCCAGGCTAGGCCTTGGGCCCAGGCTTGTCCTTTGGTTGCTGCGGCGACTCGGAATCAGTGGCGTATCGAGGGGTGGGAGGGACAAAGGGTGTACTTTCCTCTGCCCTGAGATGTGGCGGGCATCCAAAAGAGTCACGCCGGGCTCCAGAAAATCACGCTAGCGACCCAACAAATCGCACTGGGATTCAAAAATCGTACCGGGACCAGAAAGAAATAAGCTAGAGCTTCAAAAACCAACCCGAGTCCGGAAATGACTGAGGCCCCACAAATCGTGCCAAGGTCTTACAAACGCTTCCGCTTGCAAAAAAAACGTGCTGGCGACTCAAACATCATCTGGGGGCCCATACCAATAACTCGGCACCTAAAAAATCACCGGAACGAGACAAGAATGAAGCTTGGGCCCCCAAAGTCTCCGAAGACCCCCAAGCGTGTCTGGACTTGCAGAAAACGTAGCGACGCCCCCAAAAATCACACTGAGGGCCCAACAACAAAAAATCGTGTACGGACACCAAGGATCGCATGAGGGCGCCAACAAATGAAGCCGGGCCGCAAATAAATAAATCCTGACCCGGAAAATCACTCTGGGAACTACAAATCGCTTCCAAGGTTCCCGAGGCGCAACGGGCCCAGACGGAGACGTGTCAGGGCCTGGAAAAAGCACACTGGAACCCAAAATATTGCGCCGGGGCCCAACAAAAAATGCACCGGGGCACCAAAATTTGTTCCTGAGCCCAAACAACTGCACCGAGATCCGATAAAGTATATATAAAGCGAAAACCCTGAAAAGTCAACCCAGGCCAGAACAATCACATTGGAGCCTCTCAAACTCCCCAAATATCCCCGAAATGGCGTCGGACCCAAATCAAACGTATCGGGGCTCGAACAAATCACGCCGTGGGGCGCGATTTGTTCGGGGTTTCTCAGTTTACACTGCTAGACATGAATGGACGATATCCGTGCTGGTGCGGGCTGCCCCCTCCTCTCCACTGTTCCGGACGCCCTTGGCCCGTCATTTGGTCAGGGTCGCGGGGACGTGACGCCGCTCTCTGCGCGCGCCAGTCGGTGGTGGTGTGGCGAGTGGCGCGCGGCGTGGCCGGGGTTCGAGAATGGCGGGACGGCACGCCACCGGCGGTCGGTCCACAGCACGCGCGGCGGCCACCTTCTGGAAGACAGCTGTGGTGGTTGTGACGCCGCTGTTGGCTCTGGCAGTGCCGTTGTACGTGCGCGGGCACGCTAGTGATCAGATACAGGTTAGTGCCGGGCCACGCGGAGCCACATCGACCGACTTTCTCGGTATGCCTGGAAGGTCGGCCTGCGGGTCCAGGTGGGAGGAGGGGGTGGGGGGCGGGGCACTCTTCTGCATGGTCACCATTTACTGGGATGGGCGTCAATGATCGATACAATTTCAAGCCATGGGGCGGGGTGCACTCGAATATCCCTGGAATGGCTCCTTCAACATAAAAATTCAAGTGGAGGGTGCACTCTAGCCTCCTGGTAGGGTGTCTTTTCCGTTGGAGGCCGCCGGCTTTCCATGGGGACGCATATTCCCCATGCTCCCTCCTCCCTGTACCCGCCCCTGAACACAGTGGATAACGTGTGCGGTCACGTGTGACAACTCAATTCAGATACAGTTGGGGCAGTGTAAATTGGAGTGATATAAGGACTTGTCAGCCAGTAGTACATCATTAAGACTGAAGTCTGCTATTGGAACCGTGGAGTAACATTTGTATATGCCACACCGTAGACCTGTAAGACCTGTAAATGTAAATATGTAGTATGTTTACATGTAACCGTCGCCATCCAGTGCATATTTCGCCGGTCCTTCCTTGCAGGGAGAGGGCTTCCACTCTAATCCGGTCGGTCCCTGAACATGCGCGAGGGCAAAGTCTGAGTCTACTTCAACGTACCTATACCAGAAAAGTTCACATGAGACCCAATCCGGTCTGACCCATCTGACGCTGTGCTGTCGACAAGCCGACTGCGTCGTAAATGAAACCAGGGTTTCCTCTAATATCACCTTATTATTAACTGTACTGGCAATTCACCAACATTCATCACATAAATCACTCCCATACACATATCATCATACCTTCGCTCCCTTCGTTCGTTCACACATCGTCAGTATATGAGGATGGGTTGTCCCAGGCTCCATCACGGTCCCCAAATCGTCAGTGTGTGAAGATGGGTCGTCCCAGGCTCCATCACAGTCCACACATCGTCAGTGTGTGAGTATGGGTTGTCCCAGGCTCCATCACGGTCCCCAAATCGTCAGTGTCTGGGGATGCGTCGTCCCAGGCTCCATCACGGTCCCCACATCGTCAGTGTGTGAGGATGGGTTGTCCCAGGCTCCATCACGGTCCCCACATCGTCATTATCTGGAGATGGGTCGTCCTAGGCTCAATCACGGTCCACACATCGTCAGCGTGTGAGGATGGGTTGGCCCAGGCTCCATCACAGTCCCCACATCGTCAGCGTGTGAGGATGGGTTGTCTCAGGCTCCATCACAGTCTCCACATCGTCAGTATCTGGAGATGGGTTGTCCTAGGCTCCATCACGGTCCCCACATCGTCAGTATCTGGAGATGGGTTGTCCTAGGCTCCATCACGGTCCCCACATCGTCAGTATCTGGAGATGGGTTGTCCTAGGCTCCATCACGGTCCCCACATCGTCCCAGGCTCCATCACGGTCCCCACATCGTCCAGTATCTGGAGATGGGTCGTCCTAGGCTCCATCACGGTCCCCACATCGTCAGTATCTGGAGATGGGTTGTCCTAGGCTCCATCACGGTCCCCACATCGTCAGTATCTGGAGATGGGTCGTCCTAGGCTCAATCACGGTCCACACATCGTCCCAGGCTCCATCACGGTCCACACATCGTCCAGTATCTGGAGATGGGTCGTCCTAGGCTCCATCACGATCCCCACATCGTCCAGTATCTGGAGATGGGTCGTCCTAGGCTCCATCACGGTCCCCACATCGTCCAGTATCTGGAGATGGGTTGTCCTAGGCTCCATCACGGTCCACACATCGTCCCAGGCTCCATCACGGTCCACACATCGTCCCAGGCTCCATCACGGTCCACACATCGTCCCAGGCTCCATCACGGTCCACACATCGTCCCAGGCTCCATCACAGTCCACGCATCGTCAGTGTGTGAGGATGGGTCGTTCCAGGCTCCATCACAGTCATCACATTCATCACGACGTCAAATGACGTCAAAATGCGCACCACCTGCCTCTTCCTTGCGGAACAGACGACGTTCCTTCGCAAACACTGTACATGGCCTGGTAGATCAGCTGTCGGGCCGGCACCAGCGACCCGTTAATGAATAGCGGAGCCAGCTGACGATGACTGCCCTCACGGACGAGTGGTCTAGGGGTAAGATGCTCGTCTCACAATCGAAAGGTTGTGGGTTCGATTCTCACCTGTCGCTATTCTTCGCCCGCGACCAATCGGCGTGAGAGATTGGCGACGCTACATGACTCAACGGTCGACGTGTCGTAAAACCAATAACCAACCAACCAACCCTCACGGTCACCAGCTGGCGCTTAACTCGCCACTCCAATGGGTCAAAGCGATGCTCGCGGCTTTCGCCGCCGATCTTCCTTCTGCCACACGTGGCGAGGGTTTTTTCGTCGTCGTTTTCTCATCGATAGGCTACTTGTAAGCTACCGGCTGCCATATGCAGATCGGGAAATCTGTTCAAAATCTGCACAAGTAGCTGTTCCGCGTTTTCGTTCTTCCTCGGTCGTCGACACTCGGCGCAAGTGTAACTACATGAATCGACTCTACGGTTAATATCGATTCCATCCACTTGCTCCCCACCTTTGCGCATGTCTCCGCATTCTTCTCGGTTGCTTGTCGGAGCCCCTGGATTTACCGATCGTTTTCCATTGGTTCGGTTCCATTGGCCTCTGCATGTCCTCGAATTGCTTCTCAAAAGCGGTGATGACTTTCTCAATCTGTTCTGTAGACCTGAATCGATCGTCTGTTTTGCAATGCTCGTATAGTCGCAAGTTTGTGGAACTCCATATATTTATGCCACAGGGGCACCGCTTTGGAACCAATCGCCACCTGCATTCAAGCCGAGTTCAGCTTTGATCCTCCTTCTACAGGAGAGACAAGCCATTGGACAATTACATCTCCTCAACATTGACGAGGGTGTATGTCTGCAAGAGGGATGCCGCGTTTTTAGACCGGGGGCTAGCACGGCAATTTCACAAGAAGACCTGCGGTGTTTTACTAGTCCAGGTTAGGGTAGACAGGTCTATTATCGGCCCAAGTCAGGATGGGCTGGCTAACATGCCGGATTGAAGAATGCTAAAATTTGTGCATCGCGCATGCAAATGTGCATTTTAATGCTACATGCTATTTTTGAACTTTTGGTGAGGGACTGAATACTGAGTTACTACTGATTTGCAAAACATATTATTTATTCTCTCACAAAATGTTTTTGTATCCCTAAGCGGTTGTTTCAAAAGCCAGGCCAAATTTGATGGGGCCGGTCCCTTCGCTGTGCCTAAGCCCAGCTTTGCTGGGCCGGTGCGGTCCGTGGATTAACTGTTAAGCCCGGTCCATGGGCCGCTCCGACATCCATATTTGTTGGGCCAGTGTGATCCACGGTTAATTTTTTATCTCCAAAAAGTGGCATCTCTAGTCTCCAATCTGTAACTATCCTCATGCATGACCACTTCTCGACATGCATGTCTCAAGTTCCCGCCGCACTGCACCGGAACTTCCTCAAATGCGGCCCGTCAAGCGACACACCAAAACCTCATATTGGAACACATGCTTCTGTTTAAACCCTCAAATGCCCGGCTCAGTACTGAGTCAGCAATTGTGTCGGCTGTGCGAAAAATGTCTCCACTAGTCCGGCGCTGATCCACTATTCTGGCGATCAGCGGTCAGCTGCTCAGTGGCGGAGTAGTCATGGGAACGCTGGTCATTTTGCCGGTACCAGCATTTCCAGATCTGATCCGTTGGTAATCCGCCTGCCCACTGGAAACAGAGCTAACCTAGCCTAACCCCTTTGGCGAACCCCTGACGATGGCCCCTGGCCGAAACGTTGAGTAATAAAGTATAATCCTTAACGTTACTTTTGATGTCAACTCAGCACCTCCTGGTATATTGAAGGTCGTATGCTTTCTTTACACGCAATGTCTAAAACCCAGGAGCATCTAAGAGCCATTCTTCGTTGTATTAAACTAACCCCTTTGTTTGATTTATGGAGGTAAATGTGTGTAAAATTTGTCTGGTAGATACTTTGAAGTGCAATAATACTGGGCAGACAACACAAATTCGCCCCCAGTCCAACCCCTTAATACAAGAACCTAAATATGCCTTGGCAAACAGAACAACTGGTGAAATCGCACCCTCGGCTTGAGGAAAATAGGAGCTGATAATTCGATAGGACCGCTTTGAACCAAAAACCTGACTGTAATTGGCAAAAGTTTGAAATTGACGTTATACGACAAGCCACGGCAATATACTTATCAACACGGGCGTATTAAATCAGAGGTATTCGCCGCGCTGCGTCATCAAAATAAATTCCACTTAAACTTCCGCTAGTTTGGCAGCACAAAAATTCAGCAAAATTGACGGAAAACTCACGATTTGTGATGTTGACGCTTTCGAGCCTTTCGGATTTTAGCTGGAACAGAATTACGTTTACGGCCAAACCTAATCGTCAGACTCGTGTAAACAAGGTAACTGAAACCGGCGACCGGCCTGGCGCTTCCTCCACTAGCTGGGTCACTCAGCTGACAGCACTGACATCTGGACGGTCCGGCCCTGGACTGTCCGGCCCTGGACGGTCCGGCCCTGCACGGTCCGGCCCTGGACGGTCCGGCCCTGGACGGTCCGGCCCTGGACGGTCCGGCCCTGGACGGTCCGGCCCTGGACGGTCCGGCCCTGGACGGTCCGGCCCTGGACGGTCCGGCCCTGGACGGTCCGGCCCTGGACGGTCCGGCCCTGTACGGTCAGAACCTGGACGGTCAGGACCTGGACGGTCAGGACCTGGACGGTCAGGACCGTGTGTGGTCGAGCTCAACCGCCGACTGTCTAACATAACACATTTCACGTGATCATTCCTACGGGTACCTCCCCAACTCTGGCGGCTGTCTGATCATACCTACGGGTACCTCCCCAACGTCTGGCGGCTGTCAGATCATACCTACGGATACCTCCCCAACGTCTGGCGGCTGTCAGATCATACCTACGAGTATCTCCCCAACGTCTGGCGGCTGTCAGATCATACCTACGAGTATCTCCCCAACGTCTGGCGGCTGTCAAATCATACCTACGAGTATCTCCCCAACGTCTGGCGGCTGTCAGATCATACCTACGAGTATCTCCCCAACGTCTGGCGGCTGTCAAATCATACCTACGAGTATCTCCCCAACGTCTGGCGGCTGTCAGATCATACCATACCCCCCAACATCTGGCAACTGTCTGATCATTTACCTATGAGCTCCTCAAACAAACGACGTACCCGCGCGTGACTACCAACGATTGTCGGTCGCTTACTCTACGGCAACCGGTTTCCCTGGCAGAAGGCGCGAGGCCCGCCACACAACTGGAACCCACGTCCGCCGGCGCGGCGGTGCAAGGTCACGGTCACGGCCACCGTGGCCTGCTATTGTGCAGGCTGAATCGCGCCGGATGGCAGGGCGGTGTTTGCGTGAGGCGAGGTGGGACGGCTGTAACTGTACCGGTGTGCAGACGGATCGCGTCACCTCGCACGCGGCGGTGTGTCAGGGTGCAGACCAGTCTGCTCACGGCCTCGTCAAGTGGAGCCGACACCCGGGCTGGGCCCGCGTGGACGCCTCAAGTCTACTTGTGGGTACTCTTAATGTACATAGTGTCATCACTACGTCATGTCGGTGTGCGTATTGTTCATGTGTGGGCTCGGTACAGTGTCACGTGATTTACCACGAACGCGGGTGTACGCCATCCAACGTTATTCTGCAAACGCTATAAGGCTCTTTTTCCTGAGAGCATGTATTTCTGTTGTTGCACTGCATCATGGCTAATTTTATTCCAGTCACTCTGCTTCGTATTTTCGCCCATTCTTAGGTGCATTCCATACACGTATACGTATTGCAAGTTGTTGTAATAAGTATGGGCTGCCGGGACTTAATGCAAGTTCCACCCGTGCTTATTGCCTGCTCACAGCTGTTTACCCACCGCAGATACGCTTCACGTTCAGTGACGTGCATCGATTGGAACCAACAGGAACGTCGTGACGTACACGTGCTGCTGCTGGTTGTGTTACCGCACAACGTACCACACAACGTACCGCACGCTGACGACACGCCAACACTTAACGTTACGTATCGCGTACGTCCTCGTCACGACAAATGGCGTCGTCTAAACGCTGTGGAGGTTATGAGCTGTGGAGGTTATGATACGCTGTCAAACCGACGCGCTCCAGGGTTGACGAGCATGTGAGGTGGTTTGGAAGCGATTGGTTAAACGGCCGCAGAGATAATCAGGTCAGGTCGGTCATGCCTTTCCCGGGTCAGCATGTTTCCCCCAAGATAATCAGGTGCGGTCAGTCAGGCCCTCCACGAGTCAGCATCGGGATCATCAGGTCAGGTCAGTCAGTCGGGCCTTCCCGGGTCAGCAAGCTGTCCAGTATTCACCAGCCAACGCTTCCTCCGTGCTCCACAACTCCTTTTGTCGCCGAGCATATCCTCATCTTTTGGATGGCCCTGTGCTCAAAGGCGAGTCACCTCGTTTGGCCAGGGGAAAACACTCATTTTAGACACACTACTTACCATGCGGAGCCCTAGGGTTAATGCTATGATTTGCAGATGGGGTGGGGAGAAACTACTCCTCTTGCCCGTCTCCAATCCGTCACTCCTTCCGATACCTGCATCATGTATCAGGGCGAAAAATGTGTAAACAGTATGTATGTGTATGGACCATGCCTCAGCATTCTCCCCCTTCTCCCACATTCGCTCTCCAGTCAGGGTTGGTCAGGACGGCGTCCTCCCCCCGCCCCCCCCCCTGACCCCCCCCCCCCCGTCACCATGTACCTCTGCTCGCTCTCAGTCAGGGTTTGTCGGACGTCGCCCACTCCCCACGCTCGCTATCCAGTCAAGGCTGGACATTACTGTTAGAGATTGGACTTACTAAAAATATTTGCAGCTGCCATCTTTTTCCAATGCTTTATGGGTTTACATGATACATGGAATGCAAGAAATCATTGTGCAGTGCAGTCTTCACGTGGAACGTGGAACCTTGTGTTCCAAGCCCACTTCCTCGGTAGCATTTCAAACTCATACCTCCGTGCGCCATACCCCATCCAAACAGTTTGATGAAATGTGTCCGGCGTCGCCCGTGGTATTTAACATTTTGATGAAATGTGTCCGGCGTCGCCCGTGGTATTTAACAGTTGGATGAAATGTGTCCGGCGTCGCTTGTGGTATTTAACAGTTTGATGAAATGTGTCCGGCGTCGCCCGTGGTATTTAACAGCGCAGCCAAAGAAGCTCGAGCCCGGAGCGCTTTCCTCAGCGCCTGCGGTGGGGACGATTTACTTCGTGCCATTTCCGCGCCTCGCCATGGTCCGCCATGACCGCCGTATTCAATTTGGTTTCGAGTCGTTCTCCGGCTCCGTGAAGGCCGCAGGTGTCAATTGACCAAGCTCTTCGGCGGCGGTGACGTCGCAGTTACAGCACTACCACACAATACCCCGTGATGACGCGACAAATATCCTGCATGTTACGGCACGCGTCAGCGGCGGTGACGTCGCAGTTACAGCACTGCCACACAACACCCCGTGATGACGCGACAAATATCCTGCATGTTACGGCACGCGTCAGCGTGGTGACGTCGTAGTTACAGCACTACCACACAATACCCCGTGATGACGCGACAAATATCTGCATGTTACGGCACGCGTCAGCGGTGGTGACGTCGCAGTTACAGCACTACCACACAACACCCCGTGATGACGCGACAAATATCCTGCATGTTACGGCACGCGTCAGCGGTGGTGACGTCGTAGTTACAGCACTACCACACAATACCCCGTGATGACGCGACAAATATCCTGCATGTTACGGCACGCGTCAGCGGTGGTGACGTCGCAGTTACAGCACTACCACACAACACCCCGTGATGACGCGACAAATATCCTGCATGTTACGGACGCGTCAGCGGTGGTGACGTCGTAGTTACAGCACTACCACACAATACCCCGTGATGACGCGACAAATATCCTGCATGTTGCGGCACGCGTCAGCGGTGGTGACGTCGCAGTTACAGCACTACCACACAATACCCCGTGATGACGCGACAAATATCCTGCATGTTACGGCACGCGTCAGCGGTGGTGACGTCGCAGTTACAGCACTACACACAATACCCCGTGATGACGCGACAAATATCCTGCATGTTACGGCACGCGTCAGCGGTGGTGACGTCGCAGTTACAGCACTACCACACAACACCCCGTGATGACGCGACAAATATCCTGCATGTTACGGCACGCGTCAGCGGTGGTGACGTCGCAGTTACAGCACTACCACACAACACCCCGTGATGACGCGACAAATATCCTGCATGTTACGGCACGCGTCAGCGGTGGTGACGTCGCAGTTACAGCACTACCACACAACACCCCGTGATGACGCGACAAATATCCTGCATGTTACGGCACGCGTCAGCGGTGGTGACGTCGCAGTTACAGCACTACCACACAATACCCCGTGATGACGCGACAAATATCCTGCATGTTACGGCACGCGTCAGCGGTGGTGACGTCGCAGTTACAGCACTACCACACAATACCCCGTGATGACGCGACAAATATCCTGCATGTTACGGCACGCGTCAGCGGCGGTGACGTCGCAGTTACAGCACTACCACACAACACCCCGTGATGACGCGACAAATATCCTGCATGTTACGGCACGCGTCAGCGGTGGTGACGTCGCAGTTACAGCACTACCACACAACACCCCGTGATGACGCGACAAATATCCTGTACATTACGGCGTGACGCGCGTGACATAACGGCCAATCGTCGGCATCTGAGGGTGACTTTCTCCGCTGGGAATTGAGCGCATGTTGCTACTGAGCACCTTTCTCTCGTTTACTGGATGCGAATTTCTCACAATATCTACCTAGCTTCACATACACTTAGCATTATCTATCACGTAGTAATGCTTGTTGTGGCAGTCGCATCAGCGTTTAACTGGCCAAATTGCAATCTTGTCACACATTACACCTCTTTCTTATATTGACAAATGGGGAAAGTCAGTGAAAGTTATCGTGTCATTCTATATCTTTTCAACCTGATGCGGATTTCTGCCCATGTACACTCCGCTTCATTTGCACTAAGGTATTGCCTATCACATTATATTGGTTGTGTAATTGTCCCATTAATACTTCACTGGCGAAATTGTGATTTCGTTGAATAGTTTAGCTCTGTTTGACGACAATCCGTCTCTTTTCGAATGCTTTGCCTTGCAATTCAGTTTCAAATGCCTTTCGAGTGATCGGCATGAACATCCGACTATATGCATTATAATTTACACCTTTGGAGTATTCAAATGCCAAAATTCTTCCAATGGCGAAGTCAGGAGGCAAAACATTTAGAAAATGCATCTAAATTATTTTGGAATGATCGTATCTTACGTGGGTAATATTGTGCATGAATGGACATAAATTATTCTTAGTGATACAAGCACCATTTTATGTCCATACACGCACATGTTATACAGCCAATGGCGTAGCCAGGGGCCCGATATGGGTGGTATCATTTGTTGTTTGTCGCTGGTCCCTCTTCGCAGTCGGTACCACAAATACCTCTTATTTTGTCATTCCGACATAATATCAATACGTACCATGATGTGTTTGATCACAAGCGTCGCTAAGGAATACCACCAGGGGAATCCCGAGGGGCGTGAGTGTGAAGGCACTTCAATCATTGGCTCTTGAGAAAAAAAAATCCTGGCTCCGCCACTGCGTGCCATGTGTTATGCTCGTTTGCCGTAAGTTTGAACTTCTCATCCCCCTCTCCTTGATCGGCCATTGGCAGTGTCCTCGTTGCGCCATTGCTTCTAGTGGTTTGAATGGATGGTGTACGTGCTGAATATATCTCGTCACTTCCTGGATCCGCCATTGATTGTCTTCTGGCTCCGCCACTGCTTGTGATGCATAATCACCGTTTGTTCCGAATTTTCCTCAATGTGAGCCCAGTGATGGTTGGCTGAGCGCGCCTCGGCGCCAGACCCGTCTCGATTGTATCGCCTGCGGCTGTGGTGGCCTGGGCCGGCTGGGACGTCCTTCAACACAGACTTGGCCCGACTCATCATGTATGGGGATGTGCGGATAGTGGGGGTTCAACTTGGTGACAGCGGTGGTTGACGTTGCGTGACGTGACGGCTCGGTGGTTTGGGCGATGACGGACGGCTCGGTGGTTTGGGCGATGACGTGACGGCTCGGTGGTTTCGGCGATGAGGGGCCGGGGGGGCGATGACGGATGGCTCGGTGGTTTGGGCGATGACGGACGGCTCGGTGGTTTGGGCGATGACGGACGGCTCGGTGGTTTGGGCGATGACGGACGGCTCGGTGGTTTGGGCGATGACGTGACGGCTCGGTGGTTTGGGCGATGACGGACGGCTCAGCTCTGCGAGTATCCGGGAGTGATTTTCCGGTGTATGATGGGCTATCAGAGCCGGATCATTTTCTCAGACAGTGTCGTCGCTTAGCACAGCTGAGTGGCATTGAAGATGGACAACTAGCTTGTAACTTGTCCGTAAAAATTATCACCGCTGAAGTGAGTGAGAACGTGTGTTTTGAGTTCACCGTGGTAGATGACCTTTGCCCATGACTGTACTTTTAGTTTGGATTTCCTACAAGCTCATCGGGCAGTGTTAGATTATTCCGATGTCACTGGACAGGTAAAGCTGAGCCTGCGAAATCCTGTGAGGATTACTGCCAGGTCGGTGTCTCGCTTCTGCTAAAACTGACCGTGATTTATCCACCGATTCTCACCACGTATCGACGAGACAGACGTCAAATGACATTGAGATAACTGATGCTTTGTTTAAACCACATGCGACTCGCGAAATGTCGCTATTAGTGAGAAGTCGTTCCCACCGCTTTGTGACACTCCGCAGGCGGGACTTGATTGGATACGCGCAGTCTGCCGATGGCGCTAAGTGACGCCAGATTTGACTGTGGGTGGCAGGCAAGCCGCTGAGACGAATGGCGTATGTGGTAATGATGCCAACTATTGCCCTGCACTCTGAGGGAATTTTGCCAAATTTTAAGCTTGGCGACGGGATAAAAGGCTGTGACCGTGGTAAAGTAGCATCAGTTTTGCGGACATTCACAGAAAGTATTTTCCACGGGCTGCGGTGATATTGAGTGTTTTGGGGGCGGCTAGATCGATCTGGAGTTTGAACATGGGCCAAAGCCGTGTTTTTCAAAGGCATGCGAAGTGCAGTGGGCAAAAGAAAATGCCTGGAAGAACAATCATAAAACTAAAAGCGATTGGCGTCATCGCTGTCGGTGAACCCTGTCACTAGAATTGGTCCGTTATTCCCGTGCCAAAAGGGAATCTTCAGAACTGTGCATCGTGCAAAACATGAGAGAAATTAATAAGTTTGCCGCTCAAAAAGTTTGTTCTACCCAGCATCGACGAATTGTTTTACGCTCTTCACGGCTGAGCCCCTGTTTCTTCTTTGGACATTAAGCACGCATTTTGGAACTTTAAGCTATCTGTGATGAATTGCGAAAAATGTGTGCGTTCTACGCGCTCGAAAAGGCGCATTATCCACAGAGAATGCCGATGGGTTGTGCTCAATCGTCGTACCTCCTTCGCATGCCCATGCATCGCGTTCTCGATGACATACCTGGCGTATCTATTTATTCAGACTATGTATTTTCGACCAGTCCCCATGTAGACGGCCAAACCAAGTTCTTGCACACAGTGTCGGGGAGACTAAGTAAAGCAGGCATGAAGCTGTCTCCCAAAAAGTGCGGCTAGGAATAAATAAATCATCATATATGGGCCATCAAATAATGCCGGATGGTGTACCGATCGATCCTGTGAGTGTGTTGCATCGCAGCATTGAATCCACCCACAATAGTGAAGGTTATATTGGTTTTATTGGTTTTATTGTTTTTTTGCGTGGTTTCGGAAATTGATCATGTCTTTCTCGAGCGTCTCGTCTCCATTAGACGGACATGCAAACTCCGAATCATTCTATTGGGATGCAGAGCTGGAGACAGCCTTCCTTTTGTTAAGAGATTATTACCTTTGAGACAGTGCTAGCTTACCCTGGAGTACAAACCTGTGGAGTAAAACCTAGTGCATAGTACAAACCTGTGGAGATGGCAGGTTTGTACTATGCATGGACAGTAGCACAGTCTGGTCCGGGCAGATCCTGTGTCAAATTCCAAATGAAAGTGAGTCATTGCGTCCAACGAGAGCAAGTGCAGTAAAGCTCAATCTGAATGGTGCATATAGGAGCTGGAGTTGTTCAGTTGTATTACGGAACTGAAAAAGTTCTACAAATATCTTACCGGAAAAGAGTTCACATGGGTATGTGACTGCAAGTGCGCATTACAAATCTAGAAAAGCAAAGATGACGTCAATCCTCGAATTGTTAGATGGCGCTCGTATGTCGGTCAGTTTCAATTCACCACTGAACACCGCCCTGCTGCTGCAATGTAGCACGTGGATGAGATATTTATAATCTCAGAGTATGGACCAGCAGAGAATGCTCAGTCTCATAGCAAGAGGGAAGCGCAGGGCGGAGAAAGAGAGGGACATAGTGAGATGTCAATCTCGTGAGAAGCGATATTCTGGTTCATGAATCACTCGGTACGGATGAAATCATCTGGCATCATAAGCACGAAAAAGCTTGCCGTGCTCTTGCGCATCGTCTGAAGTAACAGAAATGGTCAATATCTTGCCCTCCAAATTTGAACAGTCAGCCCACAGACGTGCAGAACGGATGACCGGAAGTATAGATGTTCTGTCATGACCGGAAATGTAGATTTAAAAAATCGTTCGGCCACATGCCAAACGGTCCGAAATTATACGTGTGTATCACTATGTGTCGAACCACGGGCATTGTGGTCACGAGAAGTTGCAGGGCAAGCTGTCTCGCCATATTTGATTTCAGGCCTAAAGCACGCCTGCAATAACTAAGTAGACATCTGCAAGCGTTGCAGCGTGGGAGTCCAACACTCACCCTTCGAACTTCTTGATAACAACTTAAATGATGCCATTTTGAGAAAAATGGTGTCATGTTTCCCAACATTACCTTCCTCTGGACCCGCCCCTGACATGAGGCTCACAATAAACGTTTCTGTAGGTAAGCAAGGTAGTACCTATGCTCATTTGAATTCCAACGTGTGTTCACCTGAACAGCAAAACAAGGAAAATATTCAGATACACGTGATGCTGCTAACCTGTCGCAAATAGTCTATCGGAGATGCCTCACCATTTTGGCTCCTGGAGCTACCTCGGATGTAGTTGCGAAACTAAGTGTTTCACGAAGTAGAAAAAAGAAAGCTGGGAAATATCGCAGAGCTTCACGCTCCCATCACAAAACATTAGGGAACGGCAAGCGAAAAACCACGGAGGAAGGGCGGAGTCCGCCGTCCTCCCAGAGGCGCTTGCAGGGGGGGGGGGGGCTAGGGTAATTATCCCCCTCCCATCATGTAAGGTGGCGCCTCCCTTCAGCCGGGAAAAGGTGGTACACCCCAAGGTGGCGCAAGGTAGTGCACCTCTCCCCCTCTGCTCAACTGATTTTTCAGACAAGGCGCCCCTCTGAGAGGAACAGGCGCTCCCCTTGGAAGGAAAAGGCTCCCTTCTGAGAGTAAAAGGCATACCTTCAGTGTGCTCGGGTATACCCCTTGCCACCGCTCAACGGATTGTCAGCAGAAGACACCCTTCAGCGCTTCCGCAGTGGAACCCTTTCGAAGAAGTGACACTCCTGCAGACAAGTGACCCAATGTCAATTCTTGGATCGCCCCTGCCCCATACCAGCACAGTGTTAGGCAAACATGGATGCGATATTTTTTCAATCTCATGTTTCGAGACTTCCAGTTTCTTTCCTTTCACAAAAGTCGCACACCCATGTGAAATAGGTGTGCACACACCCATGCACCCATGCAATCGCACACCCATGCATGTGAAACCGCATGGGAAATTTCGACAGAAAATTTCCTGAACCGGACCAAAATCGACTTTCTCATTTTCACTCTGTCATTGGAAATGGCGAGAAGTGAAATATTCCGTGATTTTCTTCCCTGTCCATTCTCCCGATGATTCCCATCTCAGCACGAGTGGAGCTGCTACTCATGTCTCCCTGCTGCCCTGTGTGTTGTATCACTCTGATGCGAATCGGTCTCCACGCGCATCCAACAGTCCTTTGCTAGCCTCATCGATCTATGCAGTGTTTCGCCGTTGTTCTATGTCTGTGACAGCTTTTGTCCGTGTCTTACCTTCCCTCTGATCAGTTTCTCTCTGTCTACGCATACCCATCTACAGTGGAGTGCAGAGCTGCCGACTTCACCACAATGCAGGTGACAGATGTCAGTTCCCGGATAAACGAACGAGACTAATATCGGTATTTGAATACGGAGAGATTGAATTCGTAAGGTACGAAATGCTCTTCAGTTTTTGGCTGAAGTCAGCTTTTTGAAGCTTGGTTTTCAGCTTCATGTTTGTTGTCAGCTTCTTGTAAACACCAAGGCCTAGATACAGCTTGGCCCTTTTCACAAGCAGACTTGCATAATACACTGTACATGAGACAGTCTCATTGATTTCGCCTTGTCCCATGAGACAGGATCGATAGACAGGCTCGTGAGACAGGCTGGTTACTCTCTCTACTTCTCTCTGTATCTCTCTGTACCTCTCTGTATCTATGCATCTACCTGTATCTACCTGTATCTTTCTGTACCTCTCTGCATTTTTCTGTATCTATCTGTACATATCTGTATATGTCTGTATCTCTCAGTA
This sequence comes from Ashinkailepas kermadecensis, assembly GCA_034440615.1. Classification (NCBI taxonomy): domain Eukaryota; kingdom Metazoa; phylum Arthropoda; class Thecostraca; family Neolepadidae; genus Ashinkailepas; species Ashinkailepas kermadecensis. Next base: position 240,891 of record JAOTOM010004211.1, read on the forward strand.
CATCACAGTATCTCTCAGTATATCTCAGTACGTCACAGTATCTTTCAGTATCTCCCAGTATCTCTCAATATCTCTCGGTATATCTCAGTATCTCTGTGTATAACTATGTTTATGTTTGTCTATATCGCTGTCCATCTCTAGAGCTAGTTCTATACCAATACCTCAATCTTCGGCTAGATTTCCATCTAGATGGAGGTCTGGATGTATATCATTTAGGTTTATAACTATATCTTTATCTAGCTCTATAGCTAGACACATGTCTAGATCTATATCTATTTATGTCTATATCTGATCTAGATCAATATATATGTTTTTATATATATATATATATATATATATATATATATATATATATATATATATATATATATATATATATATATATATATATCTCTCTCTCTCTCACTCTCTCACTCTTACTCTCACTCTCACTCTCACTCTCACTCTGACCCTCACCCTCACCCTCACCCTCACCCTCACCCTCACCCTCACCCTCACCCTCACCCTCACCCTCACCCTCACCCTCACCCTCACCCTCACCCTCACCCTCACCCTCACCCTCACCCTCACCCCTCACCCTCACCCTCCACCCTCACCCTCACCCTCACCCTCACCCTCACCCTCACCCTCACCCTCACCCTCACCCCTCACCCTCACCCTCACCCTCACCCCTCACCCTCACCCTCACCCTCACCCTCACCCTCACCCTCACCCTCACCCTCACCCTCACCCTCACCCTCACCCTCACCCTCACCCTCACCCTCACCCCCCTCACCCTCACCCTCACCCTCACCCCTCACCCTCACCCTCACCCTCACCCTCACCCTCACCCTCACCCTCACCCTCACCCTCACCCTCACCCTCACCCTCACCCTCACCCTCACCCTCACCCTCACCCTCACCCTCACCCTCACCCTCACCCTCACCCTCACCCTCCCCCTCACCCTCACCCCTCACCCTCACCCTCACCCTCACCCTCACCCTCACCCTCACCCTCACCCTCACCCTCACCCTCACCCTCACCCTCACCCTCACCCTCACCCTCACCCTCACCCTCACCCTCACCCTCACCTCACCCTCACCCCTCACCCTCACCCTCACCCTCACCCTCACCCTCAGCCTCACCCTCACCCTCACCCTCACCCTCACCCTCACCCTCACCCTCACCCTCACCCTCACCCTCACCCTCACCCCTCGCCCTCGCCCTCGCCCTCGCCTTCGCCTTCGCCCTCGCCCTCGCCTTCGCCCTCGCCCTCGCCCTCGCCCCCTCGCCCTCGCCCTCGCCCTCGCCCTCGCCCTCGCCCTCGCCCTCGCCCTCGCCCTAGCCCTCGCCCTCGCCCTCCGCTCTCTCTCG